>CM060623.1:14752623-14877623 GCA_030578275.1 Meda fulgida | reverse complement strand
GCAGCTTCATGCTAACGCAAATAAATAAATAAAAATAGGATCTGTATTCTTCTGACTTCCATTTTTTCCAGAAATAACCTAATTTGCACAATTGGGTCTTTCTTTAACCTGCGCTTCCAGTTTTGGCACGATTCTCTCATTCACTGAGTTTTGCAAGCGCGAAGAGGAGGGCGGGTCCACCTTGTTCATGAAGCCAATCAAATGAGCTTCTCGCTGACTCTCAAATTACTCTTATCTGATTGGTTCAATAAACACGGCAGTCACCAGAACACATCTCTATTTTCTTTTGTCTCAGCATCGTTCTCGTTGCCGAAATGGTACTTTTATTGCACACATAGGCTACATGTTAGATAAATAAATAAATCGTTTTTTTTTAACGCACACACACACACACACACACACACACACACGCACACGCACACGCACACGCACACACACAACCACACACAACCACACACACACACACACACACACACACACACACACACACACACACACACACACACACACACACACACACACACACACACACACACACACACACACACACACACACACACACACCATAACCAGTGTAAATTAAATGCAGGAGCAGAATTTGCTCCAGAAGTGCTTCCTGTAAAACAATGGTTCTGTTTTGACAATCTGAGGTCATTTTTCATTTCACCTCACATCTCAGTGTGCATATGGTCTGTATGTCTGTTTCCATCATTCTGTTTTGATAGAAAACCGGTGCTCTTTCTTTCTCTTTACCATCAGTTACCACTGATTCAACCTCTTCCTTCTCTTCTTGCCCTCTACCCCTCCTCCCCACTTCCTCTGGTTTGATGTTAGGCGCCCAACATTCCAGCATTCAGACAGGAGACCCCACATCCTGCATAAAGAAAAAGTAGAGCAACTTAGGATCTGCGTCTATGAGGCGGCTTGTATTAGGCTAGAAAAGAACATGTTCACAGGTCTCAGTCTTTTTGAGGATCATACATTATCAAACATCCATCACAGTATCTTGATCAAGAGAACGTGTGTGTGTGTGTGTGTGTGTGTGTGTGTGTGTGTGTGTGCGCGTGTGTGTGTGTGTGTGTGTGTGTGTGTGTGTGTGTGTGTGTGTGTGTGTGTGGGTGTGTGTATTGTATACTGAAACCATCTTGGAAATGTATTTTCACTATTTTTCAATGCATGCATTTTATGGAAGGATTTTATTGTTTTATCCTTGTTTAGTTTTAATCTTAAAATGAATATTTTACTTTTTATTGTTTTAATATTGTTTTAATTTTAATATTTCATTTCATTTCGTGTGTGTGTGTGTGTGTGTGTGTGTGAGAGAGAGAGAGAGAGAGAGAGAGAGAGAGAGAGAGAGAGAGAGAGAGAGAGAGAGAGAGAGAGAGAGAGAGAGAGAGAGAGAGAGACTGGTCTGTGTGCAGTCTACAGTATCTCCTCACTGATAAACAGATGCACAAAGGGAATTCAGTCTTTCTTCCAATTCTGTGTCTGTTCTTCAAGCACTCTACATTACAGCGTGATGAAAATCTGCCTCGTTTCTTTCATCTTGTGCCTTCATCTTTCACATCCTCAATTTCTATCAGAGACAGGTGGGTGGGGTTTTATTTTGTGCATTTGGCAGAAGTGGTTGTTGAAGAACAGCCCACTTTTTTGCTCCTCTTTATTGTCAGAATGATAATAGAAAAAAAAAGGAAATAATTATTAAGGATACGCTCTTCTCTTTCTATATTGATTATATACACACACACACACACACACACACACACACACACACACACACACACACACACACACACACACACACACACACACACACACACACACACACACACACTACGTTCAAAAGTTTGCCATCACCACAATATAAAAAAGGAAATGAATCATTTTATTTAGTAAGGACACATTAAATTGATTGAAAGTGACCGTAAATAAAACATTTCGG
The DNA here is from genome assembly GCA_030578275.1 of Meda fulgida. NCBI lineage: Eukaryota > Metazoa > Chordata > Actinopteri > Cypriniformes > Leuciscidae > Meda > Meda fulgida. The sequence continues at coordinate 14,875,681 of CM060623.1, read as the reverse complement.
TTCATCAAATAATGTTTTCAACAGTTTAGAATTTTTCTTGATTACCATGATTTCTGAAGGATCATGTGACACTTTAAATTGTAATAATATCTCACAGCATTACTGTTTTTACTGTATTTTGAATCAAATACATATTTGCGCATGTTATTCCAAATAAAATAAATGTCATTAGTATCTAAAATGAAAATATAATAATTTTATTTTACTCTAAATACCTAGGCTCAGTGCTGGGTAGTAACTTGATTACATGTAATAATCTGGATTACAAAAATTAAGTAGGCCTATACTTGTTATTATATTATATTAAATTTTTTTAAATAGTCTTAGTCAGACTACAGTTACTTTTTACTGATTACATGATTACATGTTATTCTATGGCAGTAAACTATTGATAATTCATAATATACTGTAGTGTTATGCCAATTGTCAAATTCAAATCAATGTGAAAAACAAGTTAGGTCAAAAGTAATCAAAAAGTAGTCAGATTATATTACCTTACTAATGTATTGGATTATGTTACTAACTACACTTTTTGTCATGCAATTTGAAATCAGTAACCTACTACAATTTGTAAGTTACCCAGCTCCAAGGCTGCACAGGCTATTGGATATTGTTAACCACTATAGCCAAATAGCTATTTTGGCATTGTTTAACTAACTCACATTTTGGTCTGGCGCTGATTCTTTCGATTCTGATATGAAATACATTATGGTATGCTTTAGGTTGAATACTTTGTTCTCTGGGGGTTAATTTCTCTCACTCTCTCTTTCTCTCCACTCTTTCTGGCCATTTATGTGTCCTGCTCAGTAGATTTACCCTCTGAAAGTAATTCTCAGCTATAAAACTCTCTATGATGTGCTGGACTGAAAGCTGCCTCACTGTACTGCCAACTGTGCCTGAAACACAGATTAAAATCACTGTTTGACAAATATTTCCATCATAATGTGGCAAAGGAAGCAATAATGGCTTTTCTTTGAAGTCTTGCCATACACGACTTAAGGGTTGTTTGGTTGGTAGAGAACTGGCTGAATTCACACATCAGTCCCTTAAAGTGCCGAGTACATACACACAGCGCTTAAAAGCTGCACTGATGCCAACCACTGGGTGTATAAATGTCTCTCAATACTGTACAAATAGTGAAACAGACAGGCAGTGACTGTAAATTTTCTTGCTTCTGTGCCTTTCAGACAGAAAGGCTCAGCATCATTTCCTCAACCCCATATCCACCAGTCCAGAGGATGGGAAACATGTCAACATAAAAAGATATACAGTGAGGTTGACAAAAATTGTAGTTAGTAACCATTATATTACACATTTAAAGTAATATAATCTGACTACTTTTTGATTACTTTTGACCTAACTCGTTTATCTATGGAAGTGTATTGCATTCACTTGAGGAAAAAAAATCTACTCTGTTTTTCTGAATTAACGAGTTAATTATCTCAGAATTATGAGATATTTTTTCATGAAAAAAAAGTTTTTGCTCTGTTTTTCTGAATTAACGAGTTAATATCTCAGAATTATGAGATACATTTTTCTTGAAAAACTTTTTTTCACTCTGTTTTTCTGAATTAATGAGTTACTCATAATTTTGTGATAATTAAGTCGTTAATTCAGAAAAACAGAGTAGATTTTTTCCTCAAGTGAATGCAATACGCTTCTGTATTTATCTCATTGATTTGAATAGGATAATTTTGTACCGTATTGATATAAAAATACAAATAGAAAGAAAATATATCCCATTCTTTAGCAACAGCATGAAGTGCATTAAATATTACATAATGCTAAAGGGGCAAAGTGGTTTGCAGAACTTCGCACACTGGATGAGAAGCGCCACATCTTCAAACTGTAAACTTACGTCATTATTTGATGTTTGCTTCACAGAAATAGCAATACTGTGTAGTTGAAAACACTGTTTGTGTTCCAATCCATGCAAAATTCTGTTTGTGTTCCAATCCATTCAATGTTGGGAAAATATTGCTTAAATGGGAAATGATTTCTGTAAAATCAAACTGGTGATCATATGTTGTGTGGGTCTCAGTTTTCAGTGATAGGGACATAGTGGCTGGTTTATGTGTGTGCAAACAACATTTTGTGCACACATAGCTTATTCTCCTCACAGAAAGACTTCAGAGAGGAGAAATGTTCAGTTTGTTACGTCTGGCATCCAGTCATGGGCAGTTATGACTAATGCAATTGAGTTTGTGTGTGTGTCTGTTTGGCCAACTGACCTTCTTGCCAGGCTAAAGAAGTGGGTCGGTGTGCATTCATTCTCTTGCATGCTGTCAAATACACACACTCACCACGTACTGAGAGACCGCATTACTACAACACCTGTACAAACACAGAGGTACAGCCAAACTGGCATTACACAATACACATTTTCTATATTTTTGAAACACTTTTGATATATTGGATTCTACAACAGTACAAATAAATTGTATAAAAATATTAAAGTGAATATTAAAGTGAAAAAAAGTGTTATTTTTAACACTTAAATAATATTAATTTAACACAAATAATACTGCTGTGGTGTCATGGTAAAGATGAATTTTAACCACTGATTCTTCACATGCTCGTCCTTGGGCAGTGAAAAAAAAACTGGCTTTACCTTCACATTGTAGAGCACAGGGTCTTCTGGACACGATGCTGTGCAGTATCCACAGGAATCAGCTGCCGGTTGTTAGGGGTTCAAGTTTTTCCTGGTGTCTACGCGCACAATAAACAATAAAACGGCTTATGACTTGTTTGAAAAACGATTAATTTAATTGACTCAGAGTTGACTCCTACTTTTGAAAGACAATAACTTTATATACGGTGCACTTTCAGATTTAAAACTTTGCAGGATGTTTTCATTCACTTACAACTATGTTACACATGAAAGGTCATTTTCAAAAATCCATAATAGGGGCACTTTAAAACATCAAAATAAGTGTATCTCTTAAGCACGGCAAAATATTATAAAACATATGATTTGAATGAAGGATTACAAATGAAACGTATGATTTAAAACATACTTTGAATAAAACTTTGACATTATTACAAAGTAATTGTGTGTGTTAAAAACGGTAACGAAATTGTACTCTCTTAATGTACACTTAAGTTGCTTTTTATTTCATTAATATTATATTATCTGAGGTAGTTTTAAAAAAAAATATATATACTTTTAAGATTTGAAGTATACTACAAATGCACATTAAATATAATTAAGCACATTTTTTCCCCACAAGTGTTACTGAACTGCTCAGGGACAAGACGTTGAGATCCAAATGCAGCTTTATTAGGGTTATTCCAGACACGTAATCCAAGAAACAGGCAATGGTCGAAACACAGGTAAACAGTCCAAACGAACACACAAACACAGGCAGGGGTCAGAAGCAGGAGAATAATCCGAGGAACAGGCAGGGGAAACGGGAAACCATGAAGAAACGCTCAGGAGTGCAGTGTAACAACATACAACTCTTCGCAGAGAGTGAATGAGTGAACAGGGTACAAATAGGCTAGGCAGACTAACAGTGACGAGACACAGGTGAATGTAATCAGTGAAGATGAGTCCAGGCAGTGAATTCTGGGAAATGAAGTGCGTGGCTGATCGTGACAACAAGGTATGTTGTCCTCAGTCAGTTAATGTATGCAAAGTGTGTAAATATTGCTCTCATGTGCATACAGTAAATAGCAAAGGTGCTGCACTATGGAAGTAAACAAAGCTGTTATATTTAGGTAAAGATTACCAGCAGTGTAACTGACAGTGATTTGGGGGAATCTGTGTCATATGTTATGATTCTGAATGTAAACTCATTTAACAAACTTTTCCATATTGTTTAAACATGTCTGTCATGATCCTAAAATATTACATTGGCCCTTATTTTTCACCCACATACTCCTCACAAGGACTCACTCATAATCTAAGGCGGCCCACAGACCATAGGCTTTGAATAATAGTAAACAAGTTGCTTTGAATTTACTCTGTTCCCAAGTTTCAGTAGACTTGTAAAGTTCAGCAGCTGAAAATGTACTCATTTGCACTCCTCGTGGCCAGTGTTTACAATGAACAGCTTTTCTGATAACCTGCCCTCAGATGATTTTACTTGTTCCCATAAAACATTAGGCCACGCTCTCCTTTACTGTCTCGCTCTGTCTGACAGTTTTCCGAAACTGAGTTCAAGGACTTTTTTTTAATCATGGGAAGCTCATAAAATAAAACTCCAGTAAAGTTTCTGTATTAAAACTTTAACAGCAAGTGGTTTTAATTAAATTACTTTTATTTCCAAAACAGAGATTATTGTTGCGTATTGACCACCGTTGTATGAAAACGTACTGTTTTTAAATTAATAATTTTTCATGGCTGGAGTGAGCGAAACTTTTAGTAGGCATACATTAGATGGGAACTAGTACTTCAAAAAGTTAAGGTGTTAGATAAATTAGTTTGAATTTCAGATTAATCAGTTCTCTTACTCATTCTTTTGTGTGAGGCCCTTGTAGTGGCCCAAAATATTTGCACACTTTAAAATAATGTAATTTGGGATGCAAAATATGGCATCAAATCAGTTTTTTTTTTGTGTGTAATATTTAATTTACCCTATTTTTACATCTAGAACACACACTTTTGTCATTATCCAAAGTTTTTTTTAAATGAAATCTAACACTGTTAGATGTCATCTTTTGCGAATCTCAAAATGAATTTTCACCATAAAATATAATGTTATGATGACTAAATTCACTTGAGTGTTTAAAATTATTGATTTTAGTTTTAGTTTCATGTTTTTACATTTATTTTGACAAAATAGAATTTTAATAACATAATTTATCTGTGGTGGTCTGAATTTTAATATCGGTGCATTCCTAAATTGCGATATATAACTAAAACATCTGTAAAGCATCATATAACACACTTAATAAATGTGAGTATCAAATTCAACTGATTAAATGTTCATCTCAATCAACTTTTATGTGAATCGTGTGAAAGACTCACACACTAACACATTCCTCACCTCTGCTCTGCTCTATTCTTTTGCTCTCTATCAGATGATGTCACAGCTATAAACACCTAACATGAGGAGATGAAAAAAGGTTTGTGGGCACGTTAATTTGACCAGAGGTCCTCTGATTCAGCAAAACTAGGGCCAGAAGCAGGTCTCTCTCACCTGTTTAAACAGACCCCCCCCACCCCACCCCACCCCACCTATTGATTTAATGATCTTTGCCAAGCTGTAGAACTAATGTAAAGAAAAAAGAGTGGACCTCTCGACCTCTGAGCTGCAGTACAATCAACAGTCTCTTCCCATACACAGCTGCTGGTCTCTACCCTCTAAAAGAAGAAAAACACGGCTGAATGAAAGCGTAAAAACTGACATAAAAAGGTGGAGCTGACATGAATTGTGGCTAATTCAGGTGAATTGTGCCCCTTTCGACATTGAGATGACAGCCAAAATATGGGCCAATTTATCTGAATTTACCCTATACCGTTCAAAAGTTTGGGGGTCCGCACCAAAATAAGTTTCTTATGCTGACCAATTTTATAAAATAACTGATTTATACTTGAATATATGTTAAAATATAAAGCATGTGAAAGGATCATGTGAGAGTATGCTGAATCGAACTCCAGGCACGTTTCACTGACAAAGAATGCCTGCAGATCCCCAACCCTCTTGATGGAAGTGAGCATGGTCAGAAGGGCCATCTTCAAAGAAAGGGTATCTTACTCAACTGACTGTAGTGGCTCAAAAGTGTCTCTCTGCAGACCCAGCAAGACTACAGAGAAGTCCCAGGAGAGAAATAGGTGAGGCCTTGGAGGATTTCACCTCCTGGCACCTCTGAGGAACTTACCGTCCACTTCAGTATAATGTAACACCTTTAAGGTGGATGGGGATAGCCGCCTCACTGCATAGACTCCAAATCAGCTGGACCAACTGTGGATGGAGTCTCTACTCTCCTTGAAGCACCACACTTTGTTAAAGCGTATCCACTCACAATTGAGTTTGCTTGGGATATGAGTGGCCCGCGGTGACTTCAGACGCTGCTGACTCCAAAGGAGGAGATAGCGGGCTATTTGCGACATGCGACATGAGCGTAAACCGCCGTGGCAATTTATATATGCCATTGCCGCTGTGCTGTCTGTCAGGACCAATACATGCTTGCCTTCAAACAAGGGCCGAAACCTCTGCAGGCCCTGCACATCTGCTAGTAACTCGAGGTAGTTGATGTGCCAACTCAGTCGAGGTCCTGTTCTTGACCCCGAAGCTGCGTGCCCTTTGCATATAGCGCCCCTGCCTGACTTGGATGCATCTGTTGTAACTACAACATGCCTATACACTTGTTCAAAGGGAACCCCTGCCCATAGAAAAGGTCTGTCCAAGAGCTGAACGTGCAGCAATTGATCGCCGAGATAGCCACACGATGCATGCCGTGGCGCCATGTCCATCTCGGGACTCGGGTCTGAAGCCAGTACTGATGGCCATGGGATGCAGGGCAGAGGTGGCCTGTCCAGCACCACTGTAAGTCTTCGCCGTCAAGGACAACATGAAGGCCCTGGACTGAAGTCTGGCTGTGTTTTGCAGGCATAAATGCAACGCAAATACAACCGCTCGGCTCCAAAGAGCAAATCTGAATGATTGGATTCAAGCCATCTCCATTCATGCAAAATTCGACTCGCCAAATCTCATTGGACTTTTCTGAAGTATCAGAGGTGTCTAAAGCTCTCAAGTGTCCCAAGCTCCATAGTGGCATTTCATCGACAATGTCAAAGTGAGTGACAGATAGGAAACAAAACAATTCTCTTCTTTGTAATACCAAATTATGGCAAATATGTCAGAGAACAGACAGTGTATACTGTACAATAAGACTAAACGTGGACCCTTGACAGAGAGAGAGAGAGATTTGGGAGAAACGTCTTTTTATTTTGTGGACTCTCACTTTTTTGAGTATCACGTGTTGGATCTACATTAGCAGGTTCACTGGACACCACTGCACAGGGTCAATTACACCTTACAGGATTCCTCAGTGACATCAGAAAATATTTAGAGAGTGAGGGAGATGCACGTCGTGTGCACGTCGCAGTGCGAATGAAAGAGAAAATATGTTATTTGTATGGACTCATAATAAAAAGCTTTTGATTCAATATTAAATTCTGATGTTCATAATTTCACAGGCTCTACTATTTATTTAGCTGTAACCTAGTATAACTGTTTCTGCTGAGTGTAATCTTTCAAATGTGCCATTAAAGCAGTAGCTGTAGTACCATAAATCACAGAAACTCTATCTATCTGTTTGTCCATCTGTCCGTCTGTCCGTCCATCCATTAATTTGCCTCCTACCTTCAGTTTGAGGCCAATTATCTTGTGCCATAAGGCTGCGAAATATTCACCATCTTGTACAGCTTTGCTTATTTTATTTTCTCAGATGATTTATGAAAATCATGGATTGGTGTAAAGTTTTTGGACTGCACCCACACACCCTCCAGCAGTACATTTTCTGTTCTTTCTTCAAACTCTCTCATACTGGAAAGCATGCACAATTTATCCTCTATTTCACATGCCGCTGAGAGAAAAAAAATCTTATCACAAAGCTCTGATTGTTCAGTTTGAATGCTCCCTCCAACAGAAGAGTGCTCTCACACAAACAGGCAGGACATTTTTACAGTGTTTATTTTCTACTGGCTATTTCCTGCTTCATGTGTTTCGTCCCAGCTGCTCAGAGCTTGTTTCAGGGAAGTTGTTCGGAGAGCTGAAGCAGGAGTTTGATAAATGTGAGAAACAAGGGTTTTTGGCGAGCTGTCAGTCAAAAAGCGGTAAGCTAAAACAAGCCCCTTTTTATGAAACTGTTTCCATGCAGACCTGCAGGTTTGTGGCCTCCGTAAAATTAAGAGGAAATGAACCTCACTTCCTGATGAAATTTTAGCTTGTGTACTTATAAGTGATAATAAACTGTTCATGACGATTAGCATATCTTGTGGTTTGTAGGTGATGAGTTCCTAACGGCTGTGTCCATGTCTTCAGAGGAGGGAACACTCGAAGATATAGTGTATAAAAAGGAGGAGGTTTTTAATAACAGTTTATGCACTTGTTTACTTAATTTTACCCATGTTATCTTGTTGATTAGATAAACAGATTTAATGCTTACTACATAATCTGACATAATAGGAATCCTATTCAAAGAATATTCCAGGTTAATTACAAGTAAAAAAATCTATAGATTGACCTCATAGAGTTCCATAGACGAGTCTGTGGTAAAAAAAAATATTTTCAGTGGTAACAGGCCACTTTTACTATCTGTGCTTCGCTGATGAAGTCCCTCCACTTTTACACAGTATTTATAAATGTTTTTGTTATAAACTTGTTATTGTTTGTATTTTTATGCCATAAACATATTTTTGTCTTTTAACATACATTTAATTTGTTTTTTAAATATTTGTATTATAAAAATAATACAAATATTTGAAAACGAATAATATTTATATTATACATTTTTATATCATAAATATATTTATGCAGTATTTAAACATGCATATTTTGATAACCCGTGCTCTGTTTTGCTGTTGGTAATAGTGCAGGATTTGAACTATAAATGATACACAGCATTATTTTTTTTTTAATTCATGTGCCCCTGTATTAGTTAATAATATAATTGAACTAACAATTAAACTAGGCTAAATTCAATAATCAATTAACTTTACATGGTTATTGAACCGTACTGAATAAACACTGAACTGATTTCAGCTGAATAATGACACTATTGTTTTTTTAGATTGCATCATTGAATCAATTTGTAAACCTGCTTTGAATCAATCTGTATTATCTAAGTGCTATACAGTACATGTAACACTTGGTTTATTTGGCATTATAAGTTAGCGTCACAGTTCTAACCAAGTGCTTAAGCATGGGTTCTTGGCTTTATTCTCTCGCTATTAGTACAGTATGGACGACACCAGCGAGAACCTCTTGTAGTCACAACACTTGCTTTTATTGAACACTTGAGGCGAACGTTGTGAAGCGGTCACTACAGATCTGAAAGTGCGTCTCATATCTCTTTCTCCTTCCATGGCACTGCACTCACAACTTTTTACTAAATACTAATACCCATGATACTAAATACTCTTTAAAGTAATGCATACACTTATATTTTATTATGTACATAAATAAAGTTGACTTGACTTGATAATTTGACTTGACGATTGCAACTTCCGTTTCATGCTGACTTCAATATTAAATGACTTGGTGTGAAGCAGTCCATAGGAATCTTTATCAATTTTAGATGAAAATTTGTGCTCTGTGTGAACAGGCCTTTACTAAGTTCAACATGTCAATCTTCTCATCCATTAATATTCACAGGCTGCAGCTTCCTAAAGTACCATCTTCTTTGCCTAATATAACTACACTAATTTCCATGAACTATTTAAGCATTTCCATGGTTGTATCTCGATTAATTTAATTTGAAAATCTCCCATGAGAAGTTGCTTCACAGACTGTGTCCATGGGAGCTGTTCTGAAGGCACTGTCCCACTGGAGGCATTAATCCAGAGAGCCTGGAGGATATTTGGTTACTCCTTCGAGGCAGCTGGGTCTGGGTGGGGGGCAGCTTCTGGTCTGGTTTGATTCTCTTTGAAAGTGGATAGTGGGTGTCGAACCCAGAGTGGATACACTGGGATGTGTGGTAAGGCTATGCTACGCTGAACAGGCGAACAGGTCTTATTATGGCTCAGTCAACATCCATTTAACTGACAGACAATCATAAGGGAGTGTAAGAGATGAATATCTGGGGTTAATGGAGTGTTTCAGAGGCCGTGAGGGTTTGAGTGAGTGGCTGCTGAAGGGCTTTAAGCTAGCGGATAGCTTGGTAAAGTGGCAGTCAGATGATTGTTGCTTCATATCTCAGTCAAGTTTTAACTGGTTCTGTAACTGTTGATGAAGGACCAGAGTCAACTGTTGTTGATGTCTTTCAACAAATGTGCACTTCACAAAATTAGTTGCAGATGTGTGTACTGTACTGTGAGCGAGCTTTTGGATTGGATGAATCTGAACTTTAAATGTTGCAGCTGCAGGCTGTAATACAGAAATGACATGTACTTACAGTATATTAGAATAATGATTTTTAATTAGGGAATTAGGGAACTCAGGGAACGAGGGTTACATACGTAACCGAGACTTTCCCTTTCGTGGTCACTCCGAGTTACGTCGGATTGACGACGAATGGGGTTATCAGTCTAATCACGCCACCTTCACAGCTGTCTTCCAGTGCCCTGCGTAAATCTGAGACCCTTGTGTGAGACTAGCACGGACGAAGGACTCCTATTTAACACAGGTATACCAAGGTACACTGGGAAGCATATCCCATATTTTAGAGGAAATATGCAATTAACACCAACCCAGAGGGGGGGCATTTAGAAAGGAAGGAAGCATATGGAGAATACTGGGGTGTCCAGCCGCAGGTGGAATATTTCAACCCCAGGGGTGGCAAGGTGGCTTGCCAAGGGAAAGACACATGCTCAGAGAGGCTTACAGTGCAAATACACGTGTGGGGGTAGCTCCAGGGAGGGACCATGCACACGGGAGGCACCTAGCCGACGCACAGGCAATAGACACTGGCGCTAGCATCAGGGGTGCTGGAGGAACTCAGGGCTTGCGGAGAAGCTCACCTGAGGAGAATATCGCACGTATCCAGTCCGTGGAGTGGAATGGCGAGCAAGCGAAGACACCTGAGCGGGTCCAGTACTAGCTAGTTGAAGCGAGTACATGAGAGGACACTGGCTCCACTCGGAGATTGTAGAATCTGCGAATGTGTTCGGTGTCGCCCAGCCTGCAGCTCTACAGATGTCTGTTAGCGAGGTGCCATGCACTAGAGCCCAAGAGGATGCCACACTCCGGGTGGAGTGGGCAGTCACACTAAGGGGGCACGATCGACCTTGCTGCTGGTATGCCAAAGCAGTGGTGTCCACTATCCAGTGAGACAACCTCTGCTTGGAGAGAGCCTTTCCCTTCAGCTTCCCACCATAACAGACAAAGAGCTGGTCTGAGGTCCTGAAACACTGCGTCCTGTCTAGATAGGCGCGGAGAGCGCGTACTGGACGGAGCAGTGCCAAGGCTGGGTCTGCCTCCTCCAAGGGCAGCGCTTGCAGGTTCACCACCTAGTCTCGGAAGGGAGTGGTAGGAACCTTGGGCACATATCCAGGCCGGGGTCTCAGAGGAATTGGCCAAGGAGGTGCTGTCGTGAGGAGCACCAGTTCGGAGAACCAAGTCCGGGTGGGCCAGTACGGCACAACCAGAAGGACCAGCTCCTCGTCCTCCTTGACCTTGCGCAAGACCTGCGCTAGAAGGCTCACTGGGGGAAACGCATATTTGCGGCCCCGCGGCAAGCTGTGCGCCAGAGCATCCGTGCCAAGCGTGCCCTCGGTCAGGGAATAATACCGGTCGCAATGGGTCGTGAGAGGCAAACAGATCTATCTGTGCATCCCCAAACTGGTCCCAAATCAGCTGAACCGACTGGGGATGGAGTCGCCATTCTTCAGGGAGGGCCTGAAGCCGTGAGAGCTCGACGGCTGCACAGTTCAGGGCTCCGGGAATATAAATGGCTCGAAGCGACCTCAGATGTTTCTGACTCCATAAGAGGAGGTGGCGAGCGAGTTGCGACATACTACGGGAGCGTAGACCACCTTGATAGTAGATGTATGCTACAGTGGCGGTATTGTCTGATCGGACTAGTACGTGTTGACCCTTGAGCAACGCCCGAAAGCGGTGCAGGGCAAGGCGTACTGCCACAGTCGAGGCAATTGACATGCCATAGGCGCTGGGGTCCTGTCCAGGAGCCCGCGGCAGCATGTCCATTGCACATGGCGCCCCAGCCCGTGGTGGAGGCATCTGTTGAGACAACAACATGCCAGGAAACTCGTTCCAGGGGGACACCCGCCCTGAGAAAACTGAGGTTCGACCACGGGGTGAAGGTCTGACGGCAGGTCGGAGTAACTGATACTCGGAGCGTGGCTTGTTGCCATGCCCACCTCGGGACTCGGTCACGAAGCCAAAGCTGAAGCGGTCTCATATGAAGCAATCCGAGCGGAGTCACCGCGGCTGCAGATTCCATATGCCCCAGGAGCCTCTGAAAATATTTCAGTGGAACCGCACTCCTGCCCCGAAATTGTCTCAGACAAGTCAGCAGTGACTGTGCGCGCGCGCTCGTAAGCTGCGCGGACATGGCGACCGAGTCGATGTCCATACCGAGAAAAGAGATCCTCTGCACGGGGCAAAGTTTGCTCTTCTCCCAGTTGACCCGAAGCCCCAGACGAGCTAGGTGCCGGAGCACAAGGTCCCTGTGTTCCCAAACCTGGTCTCGAGAGTATGACAGCACGTTGATTGGTTCTTTTCGTCAATCTCACTCTAGTCCTCTTTGCCTGCCTTAGTCCACAAATCATTTTTTTGGATCGTGGGACTCAATCCCCCTGTACAGTATTTGGTCTGGCCACACAGTGGATGTGGAAAATAGCTCTGAGGTGCAGTCTGCCTGGCTTTGCTTGGCTGCTGCACTCCTGTTTTCCTTGGACACTGGTGTTAAAAGATGAGTAGCTTTAGTCAGAGGCAGCAAAAGACCCAGAAGCATTTGAGGATCAGGCCAGGCTCTATAGCCCATGTGTGGAACATATAAACAGCTCCTCTAATGTTTACATATGGCACATGACTCTCCCAGCATGCATTTCCTCCTCCCACTGATGGCTCAAATCCAGACAGGAGGACAAAAAGAAAGGAAAAATAGAAGAGAGAGACAGGACATTCCAGAAGGCTGCAACTGGAGTTCCTGTTATACAGAGAAATCAAGAGGAACACTGTGTGAGACCGTCAGTTAGTTAATGGACACATTTGGCTGCTAAGGGCTTTCCCAGATTTTACAGCCAATACATTAGCTAATCATCTTGGCTGGATATGGAATATACCAATAATTCTCATACTGAATACTGAATACTGAAGGTCTCTCAAACAATGTATGGAATTTTCAAATGTGAAGGAAAAATTAGGACTAATCAGTGCAGGCTGCTACTTTTTTGCTCCAAATCATATTTGGTCATTCTTTATACAATGATTAGTTCTGGTCGTTCAATTGGATTGGTCTAGTAGCTAGGCTGATATACATTCCAACTGCACTGCAGGTTACACCATACGCTAGTAAGTGGATGAGAAACTGTCTTTACAAACAAGTTATTGAATCATTCATGTCATCTTCCTATTTGTTTGAAACACTGATTCATTCAGGAATGATACAAATGACTTTCTTTATAAATAAGTAATTGAATCTTTCTCTCAACCTTGTGCTTCAGAAATATTTATTCAGGAACAAAACGCTACTGCTTTGACTTCACTTGGAACTTCTTTGGAACGGTATATAATGTGTCTAAAATACTAAAAACTATGCTTTAATATCTTGTTTATCGAACTGTTGTGTGAGATCAATGTTACCTGTGACCGAATGAATCACAGCTGTGAGGTTCAGAACAACAACACTTTTGCTTGTGTGATATTACGTAAATATAAAATAATTTCTTGACAAAATAGTATTCACAGGATTTCAACACAATTATTTTCAAAAGGTCTTAAATGTACAATGCTTTTCGCCGCCAACATACTCAAACACGCTCACCTAGAGCTGCCAGAGGCCATTTTAAAACCAAATACACCAGCTGACACATGACCTATTATCAACAATAACATGTGAAGTTTTACCAGTCTCCAAATACCTTTTGTGTTATTTCAAATGTCTCTCAGTTGGTCTGACTGAATCTAAGTATGTAGTTTTTGTCATGTGTGTTTTATTTCAACTGAGCCAATGACAGTTGTGACAGCTATATAAAGAAATTGCTGTATGTATGCTGAAATTAGTTTCTAAATGGCAATTAGGTGAGTGTTTTTCACCGACAGAATAGAGTGTAATGATGAATCTGTGGGCAGCTTTCTAAAACAGGTTCTAAATGGCACCAGATTGGGAATTTTGCTTTAACAACAACATACTTTTTTTTTTTTGCTGCTAAACAGAATGATTTTAAATTCCAAAGAACAGTAACATCTACCATTTTATTTTTAGAACCATTTATCATTTCATACATATAATAGGCACACTGCATTTCAGAAGTTTAAATCAGCAAAGTTTTTTTCAAAGAAATGAATTAACATTTTTATTCAGTGACAGGAAAGGTATTTATAATGTTACAGAATTTTTCTATTGCAAATATAAACTTTTCTTCTGAACTTTATATTCATCAAACAATCAAAAAATAATGTATTTTATTTGTTTGAAAAAGCAGTAAAACCACTTTTAACTGTGATAATAATAAGACATGTTTCTTAAGCACCAAATCAGCATATTAGAACGAGTTCTGAAGGATCATGTGACACTGAAGACTAGAGTAATGATGCTGAAAATGTTAGAATGTAATTTATTCTCACATTGGCATTTTAAATAACATGTTAGAATGTAGTTATTTAAAATTGTAATAATAAAATTACAATATTACTGTTTTTAAAATAAATAAATAAATACATGCAGACGTGGTGAGCATAGACTTTCTTCTTCAAAAAAATTGTACCGACCCCAACTTGTGAATGGTAGTATATATACAGTAAATATGTTCCATTATATTACGCATGATTTACGCATGAAGTAGTCGGATCACTGTTCTTTTCACACTGGACGACTACCTGGGGCAGAATTCAGTTGCTGCTGTGTGCACATCACTGCATGATGGATCGGCGACAGGGGTTTTTACATTGCATGACTTTACAAAAGAAAGAATCACCGGCAACTTCTGTCTTGTCCGCAAACTACGTTTCACAACCAAACACACGCGAGAAGTGATAAGGAAATAATGCAAGATTACGTGTGCGTGAGACCGGACCTGTTATTAAAAATATTAGCCTGCAAGAAGATTGTGATCCTGATGTGCGCTGATTTGCAGCGAAAAGGAAGAGAGAAAAAAAAGATGATGCAGGAGGAAATGGTTGGGGAGACAAGGGGAGCAAGGATTGTGTGTTCTGCAAAGAGAGGGTTGGGGGTAAATAAATAATTTTGCAACGTACTGCTGTTGCTGCTGGTCATGCAAATGTCTGTGCTTTGTTTCTGTGTGAAATAATTGTAAATATATCTATTAAAATACTGATATTCTGGTCTATAACTCCCTGAACATCCCACTGTCCTGTTTCTTGCTCTCTCACTGGCTGTAAGTCACCGCCGATGTAATTTTCAGTCAGACTCGTCTGCGATTCTCTCAGATCACGTCATTGATAATTCACACTGCGTGATTGTCACTCACGTGAATGAGCACCGATTTGCCTATGATTTCGGGCATTTGTCTGTGATCTCACAAAACCAAATCAGCGAGTGAAAATCGGGCCTAAAATTGTTCAGTGTGAACTCGGCATTAGTCTCTTTAAGAAGGGGAGGAAGGGACCCAACTTTAATGCCCAAGAAGACAATTTGGGAGGGAGTAAAAAAGCTTACCAAAGTAAGTGACAGATAACAAGTAGGGACACCACCTAGGCGAACTTCTTCAACTCATTAGCGTTGTCGTATTAGAAATATAAGGCCAGCTCGAGGTGCACAGGAGGGGGCCATGATGATAATGTAGAGTCCGAACATCAAGGGTGATAATGCATGGTCCGAACCTCTACAATCTATCAATCCGATCCTGGACCTAGGCCTCAGAGGAGCATACTGAACCCCAGCATTGCTTTAGACAATAAAATAAATAATTCATCTTTCCCCTTATCACAAATTTATCTTGGTGGCAACTATTGCAACATTTCATTGGCCGTGTGCTTTGTGGCAAGGGTGGCTAGATCTACCTCAGGAGATATTTCAACCTTCACCTGTGTGTGGACAGCAGAGGTCGCAGATTTATTCATAACATCTGCCTCAACTCTCTCTGCATCTAATTCCTCAGAACTAGACATTCCACATTAATCAGTAGGATTAGAAACCTACATGCAAGTATTACAGCTAGCAAGGTGAGTCTGGAAAAGGGAAAGGACTTTTCCTCCCATGCCCCGCCTACAATGCCTGTACTCGATCCGGCCTCTACAGTGACCGTGGGACCCAAATCGCGAGGTGTAGTGCTCAATTCTTATCCATCAAGAGATTCAAGCATAGGTGGAGCTTCTCACCGTGACTGCTTCACAAAGCATGCATTCAACTCCCTTGAGAGCTGAACGCACTCCGTTCAAATGCTAGATTTATATCACTTTATCAAGAATCAGACGAGAACAGAGTCTGCTGCCATGAATGCATCGCTATGAGTGCCCTCATCTCCCTCAAGAGCCGAACGCGCTCATGCAAACACTGACTACTATCCCTTGGGTGAGAATCAAAAAACAACAAAACTTCTTACCAGTCTCTTTCCGGAAGTTTCGTGAATCTCTCGAGTAGTCAAATGTACTCCACCTTTAGCATTTCTCTTACACGCGCACACAAACAAACGTCTCCTGAAGACAAAAAGAGTTGATGACGTGTATTCAGGTGACCTGAATACACGTTATCAACTCGGTGCCCCCTTTATTGGGACGTCATGGACACCCGTCTGCCAATGGTTTATTTGTTTTTGATGCCACACTGATGGCGTTCCCCATTACATCAATCCAAGATGCAGTGTTGAGATCCACTTCGAAAGGGAAATATTCATATTATTAAAGTACAATGTTGGAGCCGTTATATGGGAATAATGATAATTACGTTGTTTAGTACTTTTTAAATTGTTTAGTTTTTTTTTTTGTTCCGTGTTGTTTTATACATTTATTTTACTCGTCTTCTTTACTGTGCTTTTTTGTGTTAACGTTCACCATCTGCACCGAATTCAAATCTCCAAATCACAGAGGGAGGAACAGGATCCTCTGACCCTGATTAGCTGTTCAAACTCCTGACCCCCTATCAGTCTGATCTTAGATCAGATATCCAGAGCTCTGAGAGCTGCAAATAAACAGTGGAAGACTGTCGAGCTGCTTCAGTTGGCCCGGGTAACGGAGCCCTGGTGAGCCATTTGGTCTTCTCTACACTTTTGCTCCGCTCACTGTGGAGTTTATTAGTATGTTTTTTTAACAGCCTCCATCATTCTGGGAGAGTTTAGGGCGAGCAGCTGCAAGCCACGCAGGGGGAACTTGGTCAGATTCCAGGGCTTTCATTTACTATTACCGTACTTTAGGTACTGTATGAGAGGGGCCTGAACATACAGTACTGTACAAAATGCTTCTAGTGCTGATCTGAGATAATATGTCCCTTAGGATCATTCCTTAAAAACTGTGGAAGTTTGATTCTGCCTCAAAATAAAAATAAAAAATGTAATTGTGAGTTAAAAAAGTTAGAATAAGAAATAAAGTCACTCTTTGAGATATAAATTTTCCTTTTTTTTCATTTATTCTGAAGCTGGCTTCTAACAAATCCACACAAAGCTTTGTACAAAATCTATATCCAGAGTTTAATGAAGAACATTATGCAGAGGATGTGAACAAGCCCATTTTTCAGATTTATTGGTGGCTCCCACGCCTCCTCTGACATGAGTTTAGCAGAACATGCAGACGAGCCGAAGAATTTCAGGCATTGCAAAATCCCCTCTGCTATAACTCTAAATTTGACTTATGTCTCTTCCTCCACTCTCACTTTCTTTAAAGTTTCTTCATAAATGTATTCATTTGAGCATGAAAAATGTCTGTCACATAATCTCTACAGAGGACACTCCTCCCGACTCCTGGGATATCTCATCATGAACTTCAATTCCCATAACACATTGCCTGGACTCATTATGTTGTGATTAGGTTCAGCTGTGTGTCATTAGCTTGTTACGCCCTGCCTATATGCCCTGTGTTTTCACAAAAGTCTTGTTTGTGTCACCACTCTATTTCTGAATGCTCTTTCTGATTTTCCTGTGTAATGATTCTGACTTTCCTGGATTTCCCTGTTTGCCTGTTTTCTGCCCTGTGTTTTGTCATTTTGCCTGTATTTTGTACTTGTGGATTACCCAAATAATGCTGCATTTAGATCTCTTCAATCAAGTCAGAGCAGTTTGTAACAAACTGAGAAGTTAAAAAGCACAAAGTCTCCAAAGTTATCTATATCAGTAGGCCTACGTTTCTGAACTCCCCGGAATGCCTCGATTGTAGTATTGAGTTTTTTTAACAATCAAGCATGAAAACCTATTCTAGTAGCCCCCCAAAAACAAAATCAAGATGTTGTAAAAGACATAATGTTGTCTTTAAAACAGAAACAGTCAATGGTTTCTCAATTTGGGCTAGATTAGAACATCATCATTCACATTTCCAACATCAGATTCTTGAAAAGACAGTGAAGGTTGGAAAAATTCCAGTATATAATTTACGCTAAGCTATGTAATCTAAGCGAATTGGTGTTACCAATTAAGGCAATGTTACATAAAGCAAAACTATTGGACTTTTGATAATAAGGAATGCGGGAGTGTTACTCTACATCATCCTGAAACACACTTCTGGAATGTTTAAATGTATAACAGTGGAAAAGACAACATTGAGTCTTTTGCTAAATCTGTGTATTGGAACAAAACCAAGCAGAACAAGCACAGAGAAACCGTTCTATATTTAAGCCACCATGATGACAGGATAGCTTGAACAGCGACAGCGTTGATCTGTCTGAGCTTAGGCCAGGATCTCCCAGACACTTGTGGGCTGCTCTTACATGCTTTAGTTTCCCGACAGTGCTGTAAGACGTTCTTATCTTTGCCTTTGTTTGTGCTGAAAGATTCATTGTGAGTTTTGAATTGTGGGCCACATTCATTCATTGTAAGCATTTATACAGTATACACTTTCATTTACCTTCAAAAAAGGGAAGTGGCACAAAAATGTTTGCACCATTACACCATAGTGTTTAAAGTGTCAGCACCTGAAGCTATGAACCACTTCACCTGCATGGTCTAAAAAGTCTCCGACTGAGCCAAAGGAACCTACTTTTAACCTGTCAAAGCCCACTTATTAGTTCTCAGTAACACTCAAAGAGGAATCAAAGGGTTTCACAAGAGTTTGACTTGTTAAATACATCAATCACATGCCCTAACCAATTTGATATTCCTCATCAGTTCCAGAAAAACAGTTTACTTTCACTGTACATTTCTTCTCACTTATGCAGTATGCATTCGCTCTTACAAAAAAGAGAATTTAACTGCAAATAGTATACTTCTTTTAATCTAAAAATAAGAGAGTACACTTTGTCTATTTGTATGTATCAGAGAAATACAACAAATGTGTACTTGGCTTATATAAGTTATTTCAAGGTGTATTTCAAGGGTTTCATTAACCCAAAAATGAGCTAAAGGTATAGCTATTATTAGTTGTGTCTACAACTGTTACTTAAAAAAACACTCAAATGTATACTTTTATAAACTAAAAGTTGGCCAGTTTAGTACTGAATTAGTACTGAAGTACACGTACAAGTATACAACTACAAGTATACAAGTACATTGATGAGTATGTTTATTAGATAAAATATGCTTGGAAAATGTACTTGAAAAAATAGGGTAAAAAACACCTTATACGTATCACCATCACCAGTTGATTGATTACATTAATAATAGCAAACATTTTTTGTATTACAAGTTTTCTGAAAGTTGTCTGAAGTTTAAATATGCAAATGAGGCATTGTCTAATTAAATATGCACTAATTTACATACATTTCTAGAAAAAAAATCTGAATATTGGATGAAGTCAGGTTAAAATGATTGTTTAATTTATTTGATTATAGCCAAATGTTTTTACAGAGAGGATTTTGGATATCTCTATTTATCACTCCATAAATCAGAAAATACTGTCAAGAAGAGCCAGAGTTTATTCCTTTTTTTAGGAATAAAATGTTGTATAAAATCAGGAAAATTATATATGAACAAACCCCTTTGTAAGAACCTTCATAATATAGATAAGAATAAAACTGTAAAGTTTGGTGTATGTAAGAGTTACTGAGGTGGAGATTTCTGAGGAAAAACTCATTTTGAGAAAACGGCCTTTAAAGATATATGCTGTAATTGAATATTTCTGATACAAATAGATAAAGTGCTCAAAAATATACAGTTAAAAGTGTATTTTGGATGTTTTCTGTCCACTAGTCTGAAAAAACACTTTATGAAAAGCCAAGAAGCCCAAAATCTCAAAATTGACAGATGCATGAAAAAACACTGTTTTTGCCTGTAGTGTCTCCCCTTAATGTATACTTCTTTTGTGTAAAGGCATCCATCTAGTGTTTACATTTTCTAAGAGCAGTAAAATTGTCTCAAATTAAAAACATTTTTTTGGTTATTACACAAAAACTATTTGTCATTTTTCAGTGTAGGGAAATGCACATCGTCTTTTTGTTTTGTGTTGCCATTTTTTAAGTATCAAAGTCCTATCTTTAGTATGGAGAACATATATTCACTATTAACTACGACTTTTGCCTCAACAAAATCCTACTGCTTAAAGTTATTAATGTAGTTTTTGTTGCATTTAAGTTTACGTGGTAGGATTAAGGGATGTAAAATAAGGTCATTCCAAATAAGGCATTAATAAATACTTAACATACACCATGCTAGTAATATGCAAACTAATAAGCATCTAGTTAGAATTTGACCTTAAAATAAAGTGTTTTTACTTTAAAAGCTTACTTTTTACTTACTAATAAAGCTTACTTTTTACATATCCAAAAATATTTGAGACATAAATACACAAAAACATTTTAACTTGAAGATCAGCCCCCCCTGTATGTGTATGTATGTGGAATTACATGCAAAATGGCGTAGAATCGAGAAGAAATATGTCAAATTGGACAGACGTTCTAGCACCATAATTCTGTTGATCATGAGCCAAAACAGCATCATCTGAGACAGGCTCTTTGTTTGATTTTGTATGTTTGCCATCCAATACATTATCTAATGGCTCATTACAGCAATGACATGCGGTCCACCACTGCCCAGTTTTCACACATTTTTCCTGAGCTCCATCTCTCCAGTGTTTATGTGCTATCTCTCTATCTTTCTCGCTTCCTCCCTGTGTGTTCCAGCTGCAGAGCCCTCAGAGGAACCCAGCAAATACTTTCCATACCTCACCACATACGAGAGAAAGAGAGACTCGTTTTGCTTGAACATCTGGTCTGAACATGATGAGCGGTATTAACGAAATAGACGGATGTCTCTTTGGAGAGCGCTGGGGAAAAGGTTTAGCTCAATGCTTAGGATTAACCCCTTGAGTTGACCTTCGCAATGTGTCTTTTTTTCCCCCTGAATTTTTGCCACTGATTGTGTTTTATGACTAAAACATGTGTACCTATACATTATGAAACAAAAGAATATGTCTGGCACCAGAATGCAACATGCGCACTTTTATGTAAGTCGCTTTGAGAAGAAGCTGTCTACTAAAGCCATAAATATAGGCCTAATGCAATGATCACAGATGCAGTTATGTTAGTGCATGTGGATGTCAAGTGCATACTGCATCATATAAAGCATGATTCCTAAGCAATGGCACACACCCCCAGTTGGTATACTTTACTACATAAAAAAGAATATATATATATATATATATATATATATATATATATATATATATATATATATATATATATATATATACATATATATATATATATATATATATATATATATATATATATATATATATATATATATATATATATATATATATATATATATATATATATATATATATATGTGTGTTTTATTAATATTATTATTTTATATTTTTGTATAAAAAACATTTTTTTTACTTTAATTTTAAATGTATAAACTAATAGATATAAAATAATGTATTATATTACAAATTGAAAATAATATATTATAAATTACACAAGGGATAGACAAGACAAAATGTTGTGTTAGAGTATGTTTGCATGGTGCACATGGATTTTGTGTTTATTACCATCATTTGAAAAATAAATGATCCATTTTGGCTCTCTAAAAGTAATTTGACTCTTGGCAAGCAGACAATATTAAGCCAGTCAGTTAAGTCAGTTATTTTATGGTGCATTTGAAAAACCGAGGAGTTCAAATTCAAACTCTATAGGCTGTACAGTAATGATGGCTGAAACACTCCATTGTGGACCACGTTTTGCTGAAATCTGTCATTTTATTCAGTGGCTGTGAATAAATTGGCAGGCTTGCTAGCTTTGAACTAATCAAATAAATGACACTTTTGATCCGATCTCAGAGCGATTATGACTTCCCTTTTTAAATGAAGGGGGAAAAAATGTTTGGAAAATTAAATTAGCTTTACATTTTTGGGGGCGAGATAGGCCCTGCCAACTCCAATATAATAACTGTAAGACTATTACTACCTGGAAATTGTTGGTTTTGGCATCATGTCAGAAAGAGGGCAATAAAAAGTTGTTTTATTTGCCGTCGTCCAATCTGCATCTGTGGGATTGAGTTTCTGAGCTTTTTACCAGCACTGAACCCACAACCTGAACACCACCCAATCCAGATCAGCCAAACAGGACCTGTTCACACATACTCTATTCTACTGATCTCATGTTCATTCCTCCTCACAACCTGCGTCTACTGAATCTACTGTAAACCACACCTGACCTCATTTCTGGCCTGGCAAACACTAGACACTGCTGGGCTTGTAGTTTTTTACAGGTACGGTGTGCATAGGGGCACTGTTTCACAGAGCACTGTGTTTCCTCACGGTGACACTCGTAATGTGTGAGTTCTCATTATAGAATGTACCCGGTGGTGAGTGAGCAGTAAATCATTCTCACACATTTATGACACTCTCTGTCTGTTCAAGAAAATTGCTGACTTTGGTTGAGAAACTTGTGTGTGCTTGCATGTTTGCTTGTGAATAGAGAACATTAGCATCCCAAACCCTTCACAACTGCTCCTAAAATGTTGCTCCTAATTGTTACTTATTGTTCAGTGAAGCAATATTACAAAAGTGTTTTAAGAGTGCTGTTGTTCAAATCAGCATGCTATGGTAATATATATATTTTTTTTAAATATAAATGCCTCATTCATTCATTCAAGTTAATATTAAATAACTCACATTTTAGGCACAATATTGCCAGCTACCCCCCCCCCCCCCTCCCCCCGCACACATTTTTTTGTTGTTGTTGACCAAAATAAGGAACAGAATTAACCACATCTCTGATCAGCACACAGAAATGCCATTTCTGAATGAATAATTGCTTTTAAAGAAAATAGCTGAGGGAATGGTTATTTGATGAATCACTGCTAACTTGTTTTATTCCTGAATGAATCAGCAGTTGGTGAGTCTGAAATCGCATGATTTCTGAGTAGGTACTACATTTAATAAGGAATGAACTTTATGACCATTAAAAATGTATGTTCTAGTATGAATGTATGTGGGTTTTATGAATGTATTCAGGCTGTACTACACTTGTCATGTTGTCATTATCATGTGACAGTGTCAGTTGTGTCGCTTCAGTGCCATTCGCAAATCCTCCTGTGGCCTCATGGAATAGTAAAGTGTCAATTGATGCGCACTTCCGAATCTTGCCAGAAGTAAGCAATCTGTGTACTTTTCACCTGCTTTATGAATGCTATGGCTGCATTTGAAAACTAAAAAATGCTAACTCCCAAGGCAGCATATGGAGGTTGGAAGGCAACAAGTCATGTCAGAATCCTCCGATCGTGTCACAACTCTCACAGATGCAGTCTATGAATTCAGACATACTTAATTCACATAATGTTTTTCCCCTACTAAAATGTAAGAAAATAGGCATATTCATACTCGGGGCATCACTTTGTCACAGTCCTCGTCTGCACCTGTTTGTCCTTGTCTGCACTTCACTACCCAGAATCCTCCTTGTCTCCACACCTGAACTCACTCCCTCACTTGCCAGCCTGTTCATCGTTATCTTCATCAGTGTCACCTGTCTTCACCTTATGTTTGATTCTTGCTTGTATTTAGTTTTGCTTCTGTTCAGCCTGTCCTGGTCGGTTGTTGTTTCATGTTACGTGTAAACGTGTGAGTGATCTTCTGTCGGCCTGCAAACCAGCCTGTGTCCGTGCTAATTGTATAATATGTTCTATTAGAAGTAAAGATTATTTGAATTGGATCTGTTGACTGCTGCCTCTTCATCTGCCCACACCACACCCGTGGCACACTTGTTGCCACATACTGGCATATCTACTCTTGTATAAAAAAATGGGTTACACTTTATTTCGATAGTCCACTTTAGACATTCTACTAACTATAAGTAACTTCGCTGCTACATGTCAACTAACTCTCATTAGAGTATTAGTAGACTGTAGTAGACAGTCAGTAGACTGTTATGGTAGGTGTTAGGAGAACAAGTTTAGTAAGTAGAATGTCTGATGGGGGACCAACAAAATAAAGTGTTATCAGATATTAAGCAGACAGTCTACTAATACTCTAATGAGAGTTAGTTGACATGTAGCTGCAAAGTTACTTATAGTTTGTAGAATGTCTAAAGTGGACTATCGAAATAAAGTGTAAAAAAAAGTTGTGTACACTTCAAGTTAAAATCTTATAAGTATATTCTATTTAAAAAACGGAACTTGATTTTGTCCGTCGTAAATTGATTGGATCGTTGGATGGTTGTGGTTTGCTATTGGTCTATCTCATGTGATTGACAGGTTGTCCAGCTCTCGCGCCAGTAAACACGTCACCAGAGAAGAGAAGAGAAGAGATGGCGCTTCAAGAGAAATGGGAAGTTATTCTGAGATTTCAAGAGCACATGGATGGATAAGTCATTTATAATAAATACTGCAATATTCCATAAAATCAAGCATTGTCATTTTTTATTTCATGGTGACAATTACATTTTACTTTAAAGTACATTTTAAATCATTGTGTTTTAATAATATTTTGTTTTGCTTTAAAGAAGTACATTTTGATGTTTGAGCAACATACTAAAGCACATGCAATCATTTAAATTATAATTTGTTATTTTATGTTAGCCTACATTTAAAGATAATATATTTTATATTGTATACTAAATTGCAACTTCATTACTAAAATGTGTAGTTAAATATACATGTAAACACATGACATACAAGGTTCGATAGAAATGACATTTGTATATTTTAGTTTAGCATAAATGTTTGTCAGTATATTCGGCAGTACACTTTTATGTGCTTAAGTCCTAGTTAAGTGTGTCAAAAAAGCTCTCTTAAGTTATAATACATTTATATTTCATTGTAAATAACATGCAATTAAGTGTCCAAAAATAATATATTCCATTTACACTTCAGTATATTATTACAAAGTATATTATCTCCATAATAAGAACTCTTTTTAAAAATATGCTGAAGTGTACTTTTTTCCACAACAGTACGCAACCTGCTAAAAGAGTCATTGAAAAATCATCTCCACTGAAGCACAGACACTCTGTCTGGAACACACAAACATCAGAGCGGACTCACACTAACAGTGTCTGTCACAAGACGAAGAAGACGGATGAAGACTGGATACAAATATAAACATGATTTAATAAAACAAAAAGGCAGACAGGCATAACAGTGTGCATAACATAGCATACACAAACAACCAAACCAAAGACTGAAATCAGAGGAACTAAATATACAGAGATAATGAAATGAATGTGAACAGGTGCGATAAAGATGAGTGTGTGCAGATGTGAGCCAGGAGGGATTATGGGAACTGTAGTGCGAGGTGACTGAGGATTGTGACTGTATCGATATGTTTTTTTTTCTTTCTTTTTTTTTTCTTGCAGATGACAGTGGAAGAAAAAAAAGTCATCAAAGTTTCTTTCACTAGATTAGCTGGAGTTGCCTGAACTGTGCATTTTTTGCGTGGTTGGAATAGCTGATGGTAGTTTGACTGGGAATTTTTTGGAAAACTGTGCCAAAAGTTCTGGAAAGTTCTTTAGAGAGTTGAGGAGACTAATCGCATTTACAGGCATACATCTTCAAGTAGTATCATAGCGCCTGACAGCGGTATGTGTGTGTGTGTGTGTGTGTGTGTGTGTGTGTGTACACTGAAAGCATGCTGGTATTTAAACTTGACCCACGTCGCACAAGATTTCTCTCGTATGATTCAGTGTGTTTTGAAACACTAGACCGATTTCCTCTGGATGGACCTTTACTGTGGTCTTCATGTTTTATTTGGGGAGTCCTCCTTCCCCCTTCTGAACTTTTATGGCTACCTGTTATGAAACATAAATAACTCAAAAGACACAAAGTAAAACAAATCTTGAATGAGGTATGTGTTTCAATGGAGAAGTTTGCTTTCATGGGAAAAGAGACGGTTGTGCCCTCAACCACCTTTTTCTCTCTCTTACTCATTTCTCTCTCCTTTCCAAATTCTGGGCTTTTAGCCAGACGCCCTAAAAATAAAGACATGAGAACAATTTAATCCAGGTCAAGAGACTGAAATCTGGTTAAAGATTCAAACAATAACATGTCGGTAGTAGGACAACAATTCCATTTATCCCACAGACCTGCTGCCTTTTATTTGAGACTGTCCTCAAGTCTCGCCCTCTTCTTCGTGAGTGGTTATGAAAATTGATTTCTTGTTTGGTTCATATCACTTTACACAGTAGCAGGGCCACTGCGGAATTCACCACGCCAAATGTAATTTCAGGAAGAGAGAGGTCTGTTTGTGTGGAGAGAGAAGTACAGAGGGACTTCTGTTCTCGGCCTCAGTCGTTCAGTGAACGGCTTTGAGGGTTTGGGCTTAGGGAATAGCCACTCTTCGTTTTCGAAATGTAAACTGTAAAGTGGAAACTGAACATGCGTGATTTGTTTCTTTAAGGGTATCAGCATGTCCACAGCAGTGTAGGTGCAGACATGTCATCTGTTGTAACAAGTGACAGAGTGACACCGTATATGGACTTGGGCTTTTTAACCACTGTTGGTTAAATATGAGTGCAAATGTAATTTAAACCAAACAATACAAAATCTAAACAGCCTGCTTTGTTCCATAGTTAGACCGAGTGATGAATGAACAACAGATTCAGCTACTTTTTCCCCCCACAAAGTGGTTCAAGTTTTAGATGGATGGTTGGCATCATGTTTGACTTAGATGCAGCCCATGAATCCGGATCTGTGTTTGTTAGATGAAAAAGCTTTCGCAAAAACCACAGCATGCTCTCCAGCCTTAACTGTCCTTTGGAAAAAGAAAGAAATGCGTATCCTCACTCAGGTCTTACTCTGTCATGCCTGTCTGCAAAAGGCATGTGAAATGTTACTGAAATATTAACTTGCCAGTTCACTGTAAAAAAAAAGAAGAAAAAAAAAGTTGCTGCCTAAAAATTTTAAGTACAATCAACTTCAATGTTTGTTTCAACTTGCATTAATCTGCCTTTAATAAAATTAGTTGAATCTTGTACAACTTATTAAAAAAGATTGAAAATTGCTTAACTTATTTTGATGAGTTAAAACAAAACATGTTGTCATAACTCATTGATCATACCATTTTGTACAGTGAGAGAGGGAGTGTGTCTGTCTGCTTTTGTGCAAGGTCAAAGTCAAGATGTCCAAATGGAATGGTAAAACACTGCTCTCTTGTGGACATTCTCTGCTCAGAATGTTGAACATACTGTATATCATGATGCACTTCTGAATATAATTCCCCACTCCATTAGCTCTAAGAATTGTTTTGATGTTGCTGTGAACTCTCAAAATAATTTGTACAACTGCCTCAAATTAGCTAAGATTTTATTTAAACTGGGCAGCAGGAGAGGTCTGACTATGAAGGACACGTCTGTTTTGTGTTTTCAGAAAATGCAGAGGCTTCACTCAAGCAGATTGGTTTTGTTGTGGAATGTTCCACTTGGTGGAGTTCCAGTCTGCACTTTTGAAGGCTTTTATAATTTGACTAATCCAGGGGATTGTATCTTGGCAAGAAGATGCTCCTCATGTTCTCATGACCAGACACTAACCAAAACAAGATTCATATTGTGTTGTGAAAAATATATTACGTTAACTTGGCTTCTTAAATAGTTATGAGCAGTTATGGCATCACGGAATACAATTCCTTTTAAACAAGTTTTTTTTAAGCAACTTTATCTATTTTTTATGAAGAACTTATAGCACTACAACCTATCATATTCGCTCTCATAATTAGGCTACATTTAGCAGATGCCTTTAGAATTGCCATAGGCCTACATTTCTACTAGATTCAAGATCATAGTTTGAGCTACAGAAAGAGTCTTTCTTGTTTTTTGTTTTTGTTTTTTTAGACATGTTAATTCAATAATAAAAAGGGCTATTACATTTTTTTACTTTAATTTTTATAATGATACATAAATGAAGACTTCTCGGAGACGTGTATCAAGCGCGTTTCTATAGTGATGATGACGCTTCGGGTCAAACACATTTCGGTTGACACAATTTACTCGCCATCGCCAGATATCATAGTTTATATCATTTGATAACCAATAAACTATTGATCACTAAAAGTAAGACGATAATAAAGAGACCTGTGTGTGCGTTTCACCTGCGCCAGAGGCCCTCAGAGGTGCGCGCGCGTGTTTTCCTCAGTATCCCGGCATGCACCGCTTTATTTAGTGTTGTATCTCCGGGAGATGACAGACACAGCCCTCTCTCTCTGCCCCAGCGAGGAGAACCCCCCCACCCCCCCGCGAAGCTCTCCTCTCAGCAGCCCGCAGACAGCAGAACCAAGCCCATCTCTACCCATCAGCCATACTAATCTCAGCCCGTATTTTCTGGTAGGTGTCGGACGCATCTTCACGCTTCGTTCCCGGTGTAAAGCGCATCTCAGCTGCACCTGCTCGCGCTCGAGCCCGAGCCGCTGACTGAAACAAGCGATGTGTTTCAAAGAATGCCCACTGTAGGCTACTACATTATTCTGAGAACAGTATTTGGCACGTATAGTGTAAGTATGCAGTTTAGCGCGGGGACAGATAGCGGTTGTTGTTGTTGGTTGCTGCTTGTTGCGTATTTTCGGACGGATGAGGTCATTAATCGACTCGAATGAGCCGGTGGCTGATTATTGTGACAGTCCTAGACGATGGTGAGGAAGATGAGTGTTATAAAGTGGAGTATGCCATTGAACACATTATTGACATTGACACATTATGGCTGCTTGTTTTGGATGTTGTGTGTAGGATAACGTTACATCCTGGAGCGGAATGCATTTTAGGATATTTGTGTTTAAATATTTATCATGATTGTCAGCTTACTTGTATTATAAATAAAAAAAAACGCTTTGATATAACTATCAGTTTTATGTTTTATATTTTTTTTATAATATTTTTCTATTAATGCGTCAGCCTTTGTTTGATTAAAATGGTCTTGTTAACTGAGAATTTATGGATTTTACGTAGCAGATGCATATGCTGTATTGTTTTGAACACGTGCTGCTGTCGTTTCTCCAATGTTCACAGGTTTTGAGCAAAGCGCAACAGACACCGTCTTGTGTTTCTAGCCTTTTGAAAGTCTTATGATCTATTTTTTTTTTTTTAGGATGGTGGTTTATCTCGATTGTTGCGCTGTCCGCAATGCAGGTGCTGTTTATGACCCTGCTCATCCCCAGCCAATTCTCACGTGCATGTGTTGATGTGCACTGGCCAATCAGATGCTGCCATGAAAGTCCCACTTTTTATTTAGCATGATTTTTGTACTGTCTCCTTTATATATTCTCAATATTCAGTTATACGTGTTTTATTTAATAATTAAAACAACAAGCAAGTGATATGATAATGTCTGATAGTCAGTTGCTATTAATCTGCTGCTGTTTTTTTGTGCAGTGCATATGTCATCATGTAGCTTACATCATGCAGGAGAATCAAGGCCTAGTGGGTGTGACTCAAGGGCTGGTCCTCTCCAAAGCACTGGATGTTTGTGTGCGTGAAGTGTCTATCAGGACTAGGATATAACAGTGTTTTAGAGTCTCCTCTAACGCTGCAGCTCATTGATTATTAATGTGAGAGGAGAGAGAATTTGGAGGTCAAGAAAAAGAGCTGTTAAGGGAGAGAGTGAGATACAGTATGGGGAGAAAGAACAACAGAGTTAAGTACTAATGTCAGGGGGATTCTTTTGTCTCATGTGGAGCGGGGCGGGGGAGGCCTCACCCTCTGACTGAAGGGACCAACGTCAGTCAGATCAGAGCGAATGTCAGCATCAGCGCTCTAAAATGTCTACCAGCTCATAAATGGCCCCTAAAGGAGGGGCGAGGGAGTGAGTTGTGACATATGCCGTGGAATATCACCTCTGAAGTGCTTCCAGTGTCTGTGATTGAACGGTTAATTTAGGGTAAGCAGTTAGATACGGGATACAGATGGTGATGGGGTGCACTCTGATTCTGATGCTTGCTCGATGCCTCATCAGTGAGTTATTGTGTTATAACACTCAGCAAAAACGGCACAAAGGCTGTTACTGGGACAGTACTCTTTAAAAAGGTTCTAATATGTACACTTTTGGTACCAAGCACCTTCGAGGTACAAATGTGTGTATTTTTAAAGGGTACCACTCTGGTGACAGCTTTTGTAAAAAAAAAAAAAAAACTATTCTGAGAGTGTTCTATTAGGGTTATCTTTTGAAATATTGTGTGCATTTATATACTATAATGTCAAATAGGATTGTTGTGTTAATGACTTGAACAATGGTCAGAGGCTTTAAATAAAGGTGTCAATGAAATTCAAAAACAATGTAGGCTAATTGGAAAAAAAGTGCTCTTCCTACATTTTTGCAGAGCTCCAAAAACGTATGCGTACTATTCACTGCAGTTTCCTGCTGAAATTAATGCTATTGGCAGTGAAACACCAACAACATTTATTTCACGAGTTCGCACCCACAAATAAGTCAAATAGAGTAAAAGGTATGCGTATTTGGCATGCTGTCCGATGAGAGGACTCAGAGCTCGGTATTTGGCCCGAACCCAGAGTACTTCCCTCGTATTCCTGGCTGTGGTAGGAACAGGCCAAGAGTGAGGAGTCGGGGTGGTGGAGGGATGCTGAAAAACGAGGAATGTAGGTGAGTTGACTGTGTTATGTAGGCTTCCTCTCATGCTGAAAG
The DNA here is from genome assembly GCA_030578275.1 of Meda fulgida. Lineage (NCBI taxonomy): Eukaryota > Metazoa > Chordata > Actinopteri > Cypriniformes > Leuciscidae > Meda > Meda fulgida. The sequence continues at coordinate 14,844,726 of CM060623.1, read as the reverse complement.
GATAGACGTGTTAATTGCTTAGATCATTTGAACGTGCTCCTCCCGATCTTTGTTAATGACAACACTTCTTTTTTTGACATTATGATGGCAGATTAGCGATTAATAGTAGGGGTGTAACAATATATCGTGTCACAATACATCGCAATACAAAAATGCAACAATATGTATCGTGAATAGTGACAATATGTATGGTGTATAGTTCACCCAAAATGAAAATTACTGTGCGTGAAAAAAATTCAAGTTTACAGAGTTTTAGTGTCAGTACTACATTAAACTACTAGCCTATATATAATGTTGAATCTAATTTATAATAATTCAATGGGGGAGTATTTGCGGGTCCTCATAATGCCAAATCTCTTATGTTACCACTAAAAATGTGGCCTACATTATTTTAAATCCATCTAGTCAGTGAGTGCAAGCATATTTGTCTAAAATAGTTCTGTTTGTATTCATGAAAAATAAATCATGAATATTTTTATTCCGGTGCCACCATTGTTCACCATTGTGCATTGGGTCAACAGCACTATTCACTATTCAAGTCCAAGCCTAATCATTTACACACCCAATGTGATACCAAATTTAGCATTTTAATCAACAGTTCATTTTTTGCTTAACCTTTTACCATATGTCTTGGAGTATTGCAATAATATTTTATTGTGAGTTCAGTATCGTGATATGTATCGAATCGTGACATAAGGGTATTGTTACACCCCTAATTAATCGCCTTATTTTCACGTGGTTCCTTGCACAATACTATGTTATGACCTCAACACTTTTACAATACAGTGCAATATTTGTAAACTAGTAATACATTTGTAAACAAATAAAATTTTGTCACTTTGCACTTTGCTCCTTGCTCGGTTGCTCACTTGGTACTAAAAATATTGTGCTTGTATATAGTCCTGGTTGTGAAAATACAGACCGATCCGCTGAGCACCAAAACACACTCGTAGCCAATCATCAGTAGGGGGCGGAAACACTTAATATTGGAAAAGCTTTCCAGCGCTTGAGAGGCGTTAGAGAGCGAGAAGGCCTGAAAACAGACGCAGAGGCTGCTTTGTTTCTGCTTAATACGTGAGTAACCTAATTTATTCTATAATATAATCTATATTTGCTCGCATTGTCTGATACACCAATTGTTAGTGGTTTCCTGTTTCAGCGTGTCCATTATTTTAGGGGCGGAGCAATGAAGGGAGGGGTGTGTTTGTTTGTTTGGGTGTCAATTTAAAAAATCAACAGTGTTTCTCAGAAATCGCTTACTGCACCTTTAACCTTTTAGCAACACTCACTGGACATTTCTCTTCCGAACTGCCGTGATACGTGCAACAACTAACATAATAAAACGTTGCCAGATTTATGTTCATCTGTTTCAGATAAAACCGAACAAGCGCTTAGTTCAACTCACTGGACATTTCAGTTTGAAAGTGCAGCGATACATGAGCACGTTTTTTCCAACGAGCCTGGGTTAAACAAAAGTCTGTCCACATTAAAAATCTAAGAGGTAAATCTAGAATTTTAGAATTTAGAACATTTTAAAACAAACAAATGGCATGATTTGTTTTCCACATGGCACTTTTTCTAGGACATTAATCAAAGTGAATTTGAGATGTTGATCATGTGACTCTTTGTGCAGCTAGTCAGTTCTTGCTTTCATTGAAGCTCAAGATGCTCTTTGGATCTTCTCATAGCAGTCTGGAGAACACGGTCATCAGGTTTAACACAGACGTTTGGAGTTCATGCAACCCGAGTGCTGCTGTCATTCAAGCTAAACCAAATTTTGGTAGCTCATATGATGTTGTTATGATGTCATGGCGGGTGCTGGGATGCTCTCTTGTTTCAGGAAGTGCTCATGTCATTTACGAGGTGACACCATCACTTGCAGTTGTACATTTTAGTATTACTCATATACAAACTCCTTCAATTCACTTTTCAATATTCATAAAATATTCATCGTTTTTGCCTTCTCCACGGAGCCTCGTTGTCTCTCACTTTCTGTCTTTAAGTACTGGAGGTCATCTGTCAAAGTCCTTTGTTATGTAGCTGTTGTCTTGAGCATTACTGTACACAGCAGGTTTGACCGTGGCAAAGTCATTCTGACTGTGTGTAACGTCTGGATGGGCTGTGCTGGGAAAAAACAGATGCGCTATTAATGACACCCAACTGATGTTATAAGTGGATTGTGTAGGTGTCCACCTACAGTATAACATGGAAGAACTGATGTTAAAAAATTATTCTTCATCAGGATGTGTATATGTGAGCAATATGGAATTCTACAGTGATTTCTGAAGGATCATGTGACACTGAAGAATAGAGTAATGATGCTGAAAATTCTGCGTTGACATCACAGGAATAAATTACATTTTAAAATATATTTAAATAGAAAAAAAAACGTATTTCAAATTGTAATATTATTTGCACATGCATTTTTGATCAAATAAATACAGCCTTGGTGAGCATAAAAAAAATTAAAAACCATATACCGACACCAAACTTTTGAACAGTAGTGTATATTTCATTATATTTAATAAAGTTTATCATTTCATGGACCACCACTGTTCAAAATAGATGCAAACAACAAAAAGCGGGCTTACGTTATTAAAGACATCATTAATTATTATTTATAATTATTCATAATGATTTGAATTTTGAATTGCAAATCAGTAAATTCCTGTAATTCTAATTCAACTTCCTGCGGGGTTCTGCAACTCATTTCAGGTTCACGTCTCACTCCTAAATTGAAAGCAAGTGTTTTTTTTCCTAAATTCTGAATTTTGCCCAACCCTGCTTGTTGTTAGGGCATTGTTTCTGTAAATCTTCACGTTTGCATATGTATGTGGTGATATTGGAGAAATCGAGAGGGCACGGGAGGGAAGAAAGCAAGTGAATGAATAAAAGAGTGGGACAGAGTCTACTGGAGTCTTCTCTGCGCCGCACCCACAGCCGTCCATTACTCATTCATGCTCATAGGCTTTTCATGAGTTCCACTGAACAGTCTAACTCCAACATCGTCTTACCCTTTTTTAGCCATACCGTTCATCTTCAATGTTTTTTTTTTCTCCCAGAAACCCACAGTGCTTTTGTTTTCCCTTTCAGTGTTTAAAGCGATTCCAGTCTTCCTTTTGTTGTCTGTCTGGTGAAGGGCTGTGGTTAGTCTCTCAGAGTGAGACTGTGTTTAAAGCATCGTCTCCTGTCTTCTGATCAACAACACAACCAGTTTCGACTGCTCCTTTTTCTCGTTTTCAACTTGATCTCATGAGAAAGACGTGACTATATCCTGTATAAATCACTGCAGCGTCCAGATGAAATGTCCACTGTGTGGCGCTGAAAGTGATTTTGATTTTCTCCTATAAAGTCTCAATGTGAATGCATTGTGTCCTAACCCCATTCCTGACCAAAATCCTAGATTTTTTAAATGTCATTTTTATCACTATCACATTTAAAGTCGTTATTAACTTAGTCTTTCACTGTAATCTTGATTTAGTAAAAGTTGGAGCACTTCTACGCCACTAGTGCTCATTTCACTTGGAAACTGCAGCAGTTTGTTCCTGCAGTAGCCTAATATTTTTCACATTTTGTAGTCACGTTTTTCCCCATGAGAGCAGGATAGCAGAATGACTGTGAAGTGTAATTATCAATGCGGACCCTCAATATACCCGAGGCGCTTTCTCCTATCTTTGTGTTCCTCCTCTGGATTTGTCAGTTTTATTCTGTTGCATTATCATGATAGAAGTGCACCCAAAGGGAAGAGTCTGCACAATGGAGGCAGTAAGATCTCTGTTAATAATTCATACTAAACACAGGGCTTTATGAGTACCCTTTTTCTAAACCAAAGCCTTTCTTAAGGAGCCTTGAATGGGACACTTTTTATCTTCTGCTAGAAGCAAGAAAAAAAAAATGAACATGTTAGATTAATAAATTAGCCCACAAGTGAGTTTAATTTAGGAAGTACAAACTGGAATATGTTTTTTTAAGGCTGGGCCAAAGTGTTTTTAAAAGGGTCATATCATGAGAAATTTAAGCTTATTTGATTTTTGTAATAAGAGACAAACGTTTGATGTACTGTAAATGTGGTTTTGTTTATTGTGATTTTGATTTGATTCAGTTTTGTCATTATTTGATCTGATTTCCTAGATGTCACCTAGATTATTAATGAATCATTCTGGTCTTGATTAGTTCCCTTTGTTTGCTCCTTGTATTTAAACCCTATGTTTCATTCTGGTCCTTGTCTGGTATTGTTTATATTAAAGTGTAGTTGCCTTCTTCTTTTTTTACTCCTGAATTATGAAAAAGACTTTCTGCGTTCATCCTGAGTCGTGCGAGTTATACTACTCGCACTACTGACAGTAATAACTTTTAGAACGCAAAACTTCCGTCTCAGTTTTAAATCTTTTTTTTTCATGTAGATATTTTATTTAAACTAAGAAACTCAACATTACAAAGTTACATTTCAGATATTACCAGAGAATTTACATAAAAATCAAAGTCACAGCAGAGAAATTATTTTAAATAATTAACACGTTTTCCATAGTTTTTCACTAAATGAGCATGAGGAAAATCTATTTTTAACCTAGTCATTTTCATTTAATTTATATAAAAAAAATTATTACACTTATGCCCACCAAGCATTGTATCATATTTTTATTTGGTATAAATAGAATCTAAATACAGTAATATTGTGAAATATTACAATTTAAAATAAAATTTATTTTTAAAACATAATCCCTTAGAAATCATTCTGATTGGCTGAATTAATGCCACTGAAACATTTCTTATGATCTGTGTTGAAAACAATTGTGCTGTTTAATATTTTTGTGAAAACCATGCTACTTTTATTAGATTAGAAAGTTCAAAAGAGCAGCATTTATTTGAAATATAAATATTTTGTGACATTATAAATGTCTATACTGTCAATTTTGCAGACTTACTGAATAAAAAAATGTTTTTCCAAAAAAAAAAAAAAATAATATTTGAAAAATGCCATACAGAGACTGATGACAGTCAAACTAACTGTACGAACCTTAGCACTGTTTTTACAACTCAAGTGTACATGACTCATGACTGTTAAAGCATTTTTGTCTTAACACTTCTAGAGTCATGGGGCAAGAAAGGATCGCAAAACGAATCAAATAACAATAATGGCCAGATAAAAAGCACAACGTTGCTTGAATCACCAGCTATATACCATAAATATCCAATACCACCAAGCCCTACTTACACTTTAAGTGGATCAGAGAACTTCAAGGGCAAAAAATAAAATGATGAAATATGTATGATCCTCCTCTGGATGGGAGAGGATCCCTGAGCAGTTCAGGGTCTGTGGAAACCAGCATTCACCCCCTTAAATCAATACCATCTCCCTCGCTTCTCTGCCCCATCTGAAAGGCATTACGTAATGTCAAACCATTATGCTGTCATTAGCTAAATATAGCTCTTTGTCCTCTCAGACAGAGGAACGATGATTCGGGGAAAGGGTCTGTTTGTGATACCCGGAGTAAACTTAATTTGATTGCTGTAATGGTTTTGTGTGTGACAGTCTCCTGACCTCACTATGGCTGTCACTCCATTGCGTCAGACATGCATTTGTAAACCTCTTATCTGAGTGTAGCTTTAGCCAGCACTGTGGCATGTGCTGTTTTAAAGAAGTACAGTCACATGTATTTCACTGCTGAATTGTAGGAAGAGTGACTGGGGTGTTATTCTGAACTATTTTACAGGTTTTATGTACTCTGGGACTTAAAGAGTTGCAGAGATCTTGATGATGATGTCTCATTTACAAGAGATTTAATAAAAGATTCTGTAAGTGATTTTTTTAATGAATGGCACTCATAAAATGTCCCTATAACAGTACCTGACAGATCTGAATTGGATGTCCTGGAATGTCACACCTGTGTCTATTACAGCCCTGACTCTCTAAACTGCAAAAATGTATTTTTACATTTATAGTAATTACATTTTTTATCAGTCTCATCACTGTAGGCTGGGCTTTGGAGAGAAGGAGCTAGGTGTCTTATCACTTTTTTTAAGGGTAATAACTGTCATAAGGCTGAATATTTGGGATATTGAGTATGATCAGTATTTTCTATTCTTCTGTTTACAGGTGTCCTGGGCTAGTGTGTGCGTGGCCGTGTGAGAGTTTATTTCTACATGTGAGTGTGACCGTGTATCATCATAATGGCCTCGGCGAGTGTGACCTTGGAGAATCAACTGCACAGTGCGCAGAAGAACCTGCTGTTCCTGCAACAAGACCATGCCAACACATTAAAAGGCCTTCACGCTGAGATCCGCCGCCTACAGCAGCACTGCACAGGTACACACACACACACACACACATTATTCAATTGTAAAATGTCTACAGTAAATAAACCGCTATAATCATTAAAAATGAAGTGTCTAATTTATTTAATGGCTCAAATTCGTATTATAATTACTTGTTTGCGTAAAATAGTTTTGCTGAGCAATGAAGATAAATGAATTCCAATTTACAGTGCATTTATTCATATTTTATTAGGCCACTTTGTATTGTTTTTATTTTATTTTTGGACTTTTGCCACTTTTTATTCAGACAACTGAGATTTGACAAAATGAGGATGAAGAGGGTAGGATGGGATTAGGATGTGACTAGAGCCGGATTTGAACTCGCCCACACACTTGCCCTCGTGAAATGTTTCCAAGCCTGTGTATTACATGACAAGCAACTCTAGTATTAGTTTAATGATGTTGACATCTTGAGGTCACTTTGGTGTCATTTTAAACATCTGCATCAAAAACAAACACAAGTCTTTGGCACATACTGCACGTACATCTTATGCAGTCCTGCCACCAGGTCACCTCTCCACGCTAATAGAGTAAAACAGTGCCACAGGGATTCATTTTCAGGCCTTGGAGAATACAGTTAATCTCATAGAGGCTCGATCCTCATTAATGCTGCTTCACACTCCAATCAACATGAAATCCTGGTCCTATTGTGTGCATAAAAAAAAACAAAAACCAGCAAAGTAAAGCAAAATAGGAATAGAAAGTCAACGTGAAATCCTGGCCCTTTTGTGTGTGGTTCATTAATGCACAAAACAAAACAGCAAAGCAAAACAACAAAACAAAACAGCAAAATAAAAGAAACAAAGAACAACAAAGTAAAGCAAAAGAACAAAACAAATCAAAGGAAAGTCAACCTAAAATCCTGGTCCTTTTGTGTGTGGTTCACTAATGCCCAAAACAATACAGCAAACAAACAAACAAACAAACAAAAAACTAAATAAAAAAGCTAAGCAAAACAACATCAAATCCTGGTCCTATTCTGTGGGATTCATTAATGCACAAAAAAACAAAGCAAAGTTATACAAAACAAAAAAAGGCGTTTTTTTTTTAACAAAACCAAAAAATACACAGCAAAGTAAAGCTAAACAACAAAACAAAGCAAATAAAATTAAAACAAAGTCAACATGAAATCCTGGTCCTTTTTCTGGCGTTCATTAACGTGCTAATCAAAACAGCACATTAAAGGTGCCATGTGGAATGTCTGCCAAAAAATAAATTCATACTCCACATTCCATACCAGATGGGGGCAGTATACCTCCAGAAAGTGAGTTGGTCTACTCTAACGTAACAAACGAGAAACGGCATAGTCTCTATGCTCCGCCCTTACAGCCTATGGCTCCGCCCCACCTTCACGCCGTAGCAGAAGCCGAGCCAACTCCTATTAGAGGACAATTTGACTCCAGACTCCAGAGGAACGTTAGCTGATGTCAAGTGATTTTTAAATGACATCTTCAAGCTACTCCCCTTCACCTTTACCAGTGAATATGTTCATATTAGTTTTGTTTATATTACATATTTATTGTTAGTTTGAATTACATTTATTTGACAGACAGCATTCGCTGATTTAGACCAAGCTTGCGCCATTCAGAGCTACTAACTCGCAGTTGACACTTTTCACACGCTCTCACGCCACACTGTATTTTCTGACGCACAGAAAAATCGCGAAGCAAAGAGGACACGTAGACCGACAGATTAGACAGAGCAGGTTAGTTATGATATATAAAAAACTAAGCTCTCAGATTCTGTCAATTTTATTACGCAATTCAAACAATATGTTTTTTGGCGCTTGTAGAAGTTAAATGAGAGATCCCTAGCGCACGTGAACCGATCATCTCTACTAACGTTAGCTAATAGTAAAAAAACACGAAGACTGTTAAAAAATACAGAAGCCTATGCTACAACTTACCAAAATGTATTCCTCATACATAATATCTATCCAATCCTTTTTTTAATCAGTGTACAGAAGGCAACAACATAGCTGGAGAACAAATATGTCAGATTTACCTCAGGAAATACATTTAATAAAGATAATATAAGCCACGTAGTTTGCAAGAAAAAAAGAGTTATAGTGTATTTTGCTATATATGTGTAGGCCTACTACATATTTATTATAATTTTACTTATATCATTAAATAAAGTTGTTATAATAAAAAGAATGCATTAGATTTAATTTTAACAGCTGATAGGGCTCTCTGTATGTTTACAGCATTAGGTCAGTTGTTTTTTTTGTTTTTCGAACATCCTTCGATACATTTCTATAACTTCCCGAAAAAATTACACAAACATATAAAACAAACTTCTAGTGAAATACTAACAGCATCTTACTTACCGATCCAAAAGAAATGTTGCAAGTTCAGAGTCTTCATTTCTTCATTTAATGTCTATTACAACTTCATTTCTTTCTTGTCCATTAAAAGTCTCCAGCGATGGAAAGCAGTGCCTATATTGACTCTGGTTCTGCTCCTTTTTTTGTCCGATTTTTTTTGAGCATCTGTGCGAGGTTTTTTCCCTGCAGCGGGTGGTTGTGGTGTGGCTAAGGCTCTCTTGCCAAGGGCTTCAGCCATTTTTCCGCTCTCGTCTCTTCCCTGAACTGAAAGTAATCGGCTGTACTTTTCACATGATTGACATCAGGTTCAAGTACGCCCACAAGCCGTGCGAGTTATTCGTGTATTACAGTTTGAATGGTGGTTATGTTCCCCGCATACCGCCTCCCATGGCCGAAACTGGTATTACGACACCAGTCGGGCCGGCGCTAGTAATTTAGCATGCTAATTTAGGTTTATATCTCGGCAGCACTATAACTTGTCAATTTTTTAATGACATCATTGCACTTATTTCTTCTCATTCTTTTGATGCGTGTAGCTCATTTTTTGGATAATTTTACCTCAATTTTTACATAGGGCACCTTTAAAGCATAGCAAATCTAATCAAAACAGTCAACATAAAATCCAGGTCAATATTCACTCAAAATTCTGACTACAGATTTGAAAGTTTCATGTTGTTTGACTCCCACATGCTCTTTTATCCCTGGTTGACTCTCATTCTTGATCTCCTCCTGTTGCAGGTGATGTCTTGTGTCATGTGATCTTCAACTGCTGTCATTGACGGTAGTGTGATTCTCTGTGCTGCCAGCCTAACATTTGATCTCCCCCCCCCCCTTCTCACACTCCTCCTTTTGTCGTCCTGTCCACTCCCTCTGTCCTCTCTTTTGCTTCACAGAACTGACATATGAGCTGACAATGCGGAGCTCAGATCCAGGCGGTAAGGTTTCTCACGCACACTTTGTGTGTCTGCATTCACACTCACATGTGGTCAGAACAAAATGCTTATGCACGGGGGCTATGTGTGTGTCAGGTGTTGCTAGGATGCTGTTAAAGTGCCAAAAATTCACCCGTTAAAAGAAATCTCAGATAGCCTGGTAGATGGACATACAACCAGGAGAAGAAAGGCCGCTCATATTTAGCTTCTTGTTTGTCTGGCAGTCTCTTTATTTAACTTCCACTGTCTTGCTCTCTTTGCAGAAGGTTGTAAATAAGACTTTTTTTGTTTTCCCCAAAGAAAGAGAACCGCGTCCCTCAACAGCACACGTATACCACCACAGCCCTGCCTTGCAACCTGGCAACCACATACACAGCAAGCACACACATACACAGACATTTCCCTCTCTCCCTTTATATATTACCCTGTATAATATACGTTAGCCTTTCAGTCGCGGCACAAACACACAATGCACTGATGAAACGTTTAGCCATCTGAATGCTCAACACCGTTCCCACAGACGTGACAAAACACTGAAAGCTTCAAGTCTTCCAATGTTCTTCTGTACATGACAATGACTGACTGACTGTACATTATTATGTTTATTACACTCAAACTTAACAAATACATAGATGAAGTATTGATATTGATTAAGAAAAATAGCAAAATAGTCAGAAGAAATAAAAGTCCATTATAGAAGAAACAAAGCAACAGCAATAACTCAGCAATTGACCAATCAGAGTCAAGTATTCCAGAGAGCTTTGTAATATTGCTGTGTAATGAATTTGTTTCACATTTGTTTGGCGTCTGTCTGGTTGTTTGTGTTCTCGCATATGGCAGATGTGAGGCAGTTTTGAGTCTAGCACAGGAAATGAGATTATGAATGACTGGGCTAATACAGCACTAATGCAAAAGGCTAATGCATCATCTGCAACCTGCTGACTAGATCCCTACGCTCATGTTCCTAACAATAGACGTGAGATTCAAGACCAACAGCACTGCCATACATCATAACACTTGTTTTTCATGAGCAAAGACATTCACAAATGACACTAGAGGGTTTGTAAATGAGAATCACATATTCCTCTCACTTCAAAGATCAAGCATCACCCTTAATCCAGCCATCATATAATAACTGAGATGATTTCTGTTACAACTTCAACCCAGCTCTTGACTGAAGTAACAGGTTCATTCTCATTACACTACATGTCCGTAACGGATAACTACGAGCAATCTGTCATGCTGAAGCTGTCGCTGTGACCTCAGATGACTGCTGGAGTGTGTTTCGTGGTGGATATATTATGGTTGTCCAACTGGGTGTGTGTGAATTTGAAGGTGACCTCATTAACTTGTGTGGCTATTGTGGTAATGAAGCGGTCAGGGAAAGTGAGAGAAAGAGAGTGAAAAATGAGTTAAAAAAACATGTCTTAAAGCAGACGCTTATATGCACTGCTCTTAGTAGATTAGGTCGGTCATAATGGAAATGATCTGCGTCTGTGTTCTTTAATTTGCGCGTCGTCAGCATTTCCACCACTCCCATCAGCGCTTTTTTGGAACTGTGCTTTCACACTAATTTTCCCCGTTTAATAAATCTGTCCCTTTTTTGGTAAATATGCTACATTTTTCTGATTAATTTGATCCATTTTGCTGATTTAGATTTTTAGTTACATTTTCTAAATCTTTTGTTAAATTTCCTGATTGTTTCACATTTTATAATATTTTATTAGATTTTTTTTATTTTTTATTTTGCAGTTACAAATGCTTAGTTTTTGTAATGCAAATAAAGCACACTACATTTAAATTGAGAGAAAGCAGGAGAGTACATGAGAGAGAGAAATCCTCCCCTGAGTGCAATTGTTTAGACTGTTGCAAAGCTGAAGGTCAGTAAAGCAGGACACTGCTATTCCCTCAACCTTCACAACCTTCATATCCATTAGGAGTGTAATGGGAGATAGGATCTGTGTCTGTGCCTGCCTTGCACTCCCCCTCGCCTCTCTCGCCTCGCCCCATCTCAGACCCACCCTATTCGCCTGATAAATATGTCTTTAACATGGCATTTATAAGACTAAACCAGTGTTCCACAGATTCCAAATGTATAACATGCTGTAAAAGATGCTTCAGAATTATCCGTGCAATTTCAGTGTCTATCCAGCTAAATTTATGCAGAAATCGATCAAATCTGTGCTGAGCTAAGCTAAATGAGCTGTTCCCACAATACAACAAATGCTGTTTGTCAAAAGCTGAACATTAGATCTTAGGGGAGCGCTGGGAGAGAGTTCCTGTTCCTGGTTTGATGTTTCATAGCCAGTTTCTCAGAGGTAATTGGTTTATTGAGATCTGATTCACAGTTCACTGCTGCCCTCTATGGGCTAATGTAAAATGTTGTTAGTTTTTTTTTTCTTTTTTTTTCAGTTTGCAAAAATATCTTTATTTGAAGGTATTATTTCAGACTTTGTTTTTAACACAACAGCTTTATTCCAAAACACAGTGAACTGCTTCTCTGCTTAGATAGGCAGTTGCCTTCTATGATCATCACAGAACCTCACATTAAAACACTCAATATAGCTAATAACTCACGCGTCACACAAATAGCACTGGAGACTAGAGACTCAGCTATTGGTTTGAAATAGAGTTTGACGTTATCATTTTTCTAAGCCAACAAGGCTATACTTTAGTAAGCATAATACACAGCACACACACATTTGATTTAATAGTCTTTTTTTTTAAATATACTGAATCTGTCAATACTTTTGAGTAGTGAATGAAACAGTTTTTTTTTTGTAAGCTTTCTACACATTCTCCACCGTTTTGGATTTATTTTTCACTGAGGTTATTTTGCAGTGTTTTCTGGGATTGCCTTCAGTGAAGGATATATGTAATTCTCCTAAAATACATCCTTTTAGCAGATGCATAGGCAGCTCATTGGGTTTTGGAATAGAGCAGGGCTCTTCAACCCCAGTCACGGAGAGCCAGTGTCCTGCAGGCATTAGTACCAATCCCAATTTAACCCACCTGGGTTAGCGCTAAACTTAGCAGGACATTGGCCATCCAGGACTGGAGGGAAGAACCTTGGATCAAAGTATATTATAAATGTGTATAGCATCCCTTTAAATGTTTGCATGTATCGTCGTTCTCTCTCTCAGATGATGGCGAGGCTCGCTGCAGAGAGCTGCACCAGCGGTGTGAGGAGCTGGAGGCTCAGCTGAAGGCTAAAGAGCAGGAGAACACGGAGCTCCTGCGGGATCTGGAGCAGAAGAACGCCATGATCTCAGTGTTGGAGAACACCATCCGTGAGCGAGAGAAGAAGTACCTGGATGAGCTGAAGTTGAAGAGCCATAAGTTGGCGGTGCTGTCCGGAGAGCTGGAGCAGAGAGCCAGCACCATCGCCTACCTCACCTCTCAGCTCCACGCCACCAAAAAACGCCTTCTCGCCGGCGGGACGGCAGGTATAAGCCCCTCCGTCAGTCCCGTCAGCTCTTTCAAACCCAGCCCTCCTCCCGCCCCCGTGCCCGTGCCGTCGGGAAACGATAAGGACATCCGGCAACCCGAGACTCCCCGCAGGCGCATGCGCAAAAGCCTTTCGCAGCCGCTGCACTCTGAATACACAGAGCTGTACCGGTTGGGTGCCACAGATGGCCGTAGAGTGGTACTGAGAGATTCGGTAGATGCCATGCCAGATCCTACACCCTTCCTGCAAGCCAGAGAGCCAGCGGCCCCTGCAGAGTCTCAACCAGTGCTGCGGGAACGCCCCTCTGTGATCCCGCCCATCGCTTCTTCAGCCACACCCCCTATGCCTTCAAGCCCCGCCCACACCCCTGTGCCTCCGAGCCCTAGGAATAGTCCAGCGCGGGACGGACCCCATCCCCGTGCTAACGCGCATATAGGAGTGGCCCATCGGATCCACCGCTCACCCTCATCAGGTGGAGGAGCAGCTCGGAAACAGGCGGAGGTGGAGACCCTCGCCGTGGACCAGGTCAACGGAGAACAGGTGGTTCGCAAACGCTCAGGTGCAGACAGAACTGTTTAAGACTGACAACTGCGCTCATTTACACATCCTAAAACATAGTATATCAACATAGATGTATTAAGACCAATGAAGTATATGTGGAGCTCCTTATGACTGTGAAAACACACACACACACACACACAAACACACACACACCGATACAGATGCTCAAATCATCAACATTTCACTTGTCAATAAACGTATCAAACACAAACACACCCCTTAATACACTACGGATAGATATACACAACTAACAAACAGTCACACAGCACAAACTTGGGAAATGCTGAACAATACACTCTGGCGAGGTTTCGGAAAAGACTGTTTTTACAGGAATGTGAGAGAATTTGAAAGATTGAGAGACTACGGATGGCAGCAAGAGCTTCTGTATGTCCTGCTGCTTTTATGCAACAATGTATAAACGGAAAGACTTTTGTTCATGGTCATTTGAATAACGTCTTTGTCTCACGTCGGTTGAGAAGGAGAACTGTGAGCATGCCAAATGATGGTTTTCCTGTTTTCCTTCCCCATTTGACTTTTTAGCCTCTTTTTTGCGCGTTCTGTTCTTCTCGTCATTAATATCCCGCTCCGTTTTATTCAAGGTGCAAACACACACACACACACACACACACACACACACACTCATATAATGCCAAATGTCGTCATTGCCTGCTGATTTAATGTTCTAATACATATTCATATCTACTCATATTTATTCATGAGCACTGCAGTAGTACTGGAATCTCCCCTCTCCTTCCCCTGTCACTCACATATCTACTGGCTAATGTGAACAATCCTGCTGCTCCTTATTAAACTCCTACTGAAATCAACGTCTCAGAGAGGTCACTTCTATTCATAATCTCATTGCTGCACTTACTTTTCTTAATAATACTATTTATTCTGATCTATTTCACGTTTCAGATTTGGTTTTTAATTTTGCAGATAGAGAGAAGAAGCTGGTTGAGCGCTAATACACACCTAATGTAACCGCTCCATTCATACTGAATTGTATATGTTTCACATGTTAAATGTAATCACATCTGTTTATATTATTTATGATGCCCATTTAAAATTCTTGACTGAGAATCAGAAACGAAAAGTCTGATTTGACCAGAGCGAAGAACAAATGGTTTTTAATGTATGTTTTACTTGAATCAAGCTACATTTACCCATATTTCCTGCTGAAAAATCCAGGTATGTTTTGCATGCTGGGAAAAGGGGAAGGGATACTTAATCTATCAAACAATGAGAATTAAGTTTGATTTTTGCATGTCTCGCCCATTTGAATAGAAGTGTTCTTATGCAATTTGTTGAGGCTCCAGATGATCTTTGGTGATGTTGTCTTGATGTGAGAGAACCAGTGGGAGTCTGAGGATCTTTGGTGAATGGAAAAACAAGACCACAGCCTGGCACAAACTTAGGGGTTCTTGGAAGACTTCTAGCTCAGCGTCATCTTCACGTCAGAATTTCTCAGAATCCACCTGTGATCGATGATCTTTTAAAGTGTGAAGATGTCACTCCTCCAGGAGGTCAGCGAGCCAAGGGTAACTTACGCTTTCAGAGGAAAAGTTTATGACCCTTTATCTTTGAGCATGGTGTTTTGCATGTCATTTGTTTGGGTGTTGATGAAGAAACTTAAAGATTCTTAGAATACTAATATTCTGCACAGGCATCGACTTATAATGTAAATGATCATTCAAGAAATTAAAATAGAAACTTTAGATCTGTCATGGTATATACAGGATGTGATCTTGATTAAAGTAATTAAGGCTAAAACATGCATTCAAAGAGTTTAGAATAGATTAATACATAGCCAAAACACGAAAAAGAAACATATGCTAGGAAATGTACATACATGATTGTGCATATCTCAAGTGCTTATAAATAGAGGGTATAGGATTAGGTACATTTGTCTATTTCAAAGTGAATTTAGAATGAAATTCTACATTCCTTTGAGTTGTAAACCAGTCTTATCAGAACTCTACCCCATGGTTTGCTTATGGGTAAGGGGTATTGTAGATTATTTGTTAGACATAACAAATAATTGTGTGTCTGATCTGTCCACCAGCTCTAACAGCATAAACCTGGACCAACATGGATTTTATGCTGGATTAGTGCTGGATCACTCACACGAAATGAAAAATGACACAAAGTCAAGTATTGTGGGAAGTATATTTCATTATTTTAGCAGTACAAAAATAAACATACATACTGATAAACAGATCTAAGAAGGTGTACAAGCGAAAGCAATGAGATCTTATTGGTTTAAGCCGATCAACTGGTTGGTGAAGAGCTCGAGGAAGTGAGGTAGAACGCGTCCGAGCCCCTTTAACAGGATTTGCTCTCGACACGGCACACTACGTCAAGCTTTTTATTGTTAATGTGATTTTACCATAAGCCTGGTTTTATTTTGAATGTTCGCTGGCGTACGGCAGGAACAAACCAATTAAAACAGTGAGAAGGTTGAAAAGGCTCAGTAGAGAACTAAACGATCAATGAACAATATACAGCAAATATATATATATATGATGCTCTGAAAAACTCTTTAGATAATAAACTACCTGCTCTTTATCATATATTTTAAATGTACAAAATTCCATTATTCAAGGAAACTAAATGATGAAAAATCTACATTGTTCATTAAAAAAAGATAACATCAATCTGATGTTTAAATAATGTACAAACTTCTGACTTCAGGCTTGTGCTCATCAAAACTCGCTTCCAAGCCAAAACACAGGAAACAATGTAAATTAGTCCGTGTTTTAACACTGCATGTCACACATTTTTATTTAGTTAGACTATTTTTTTTTATTGAAAGATGCAAGAAGGTGCCCAAGAATGACCTGTGCCAATTGCCAAAAGTGCCCTTTATGACAGAAAGTACCCAAGTAAGAATGACATCACGAGTCCCAAGACTGTCACGCAGTTATAAAGGGGTCCGGCACTGGCAGCACCCGTGTAGTAATCCACATCTGTCTCGTTATGATCTCCTGAATGCCCACCACCATGCCCGTGCCCATACCCAGCGCCATAGCCTCCGTATCCTCCATAGCCCCCATAGCCTCCGTGCCCGTACCCGTATCCGGGTCGAGACATTGAGCTCAAGCCGTGTCCGACCAGCATTCCCCCCAGAGCTCCAGCAGCAGCCGCTCCTGCTACCTTCCCAGTGCTGTGTCCTGAGGAGCCTCCGGTGTGGACAGGTGGGGCACGGTAATGCCCTCCGCCTCCTCCTCCTCCTCCTCCCCAGCCCGCACGACCAGAGCTGCTGCCGCCCCATCCTCCACCTCGACCCCCGCCACGGCTGAAGCCCCCGCCCCGACGCGACTGGACCGCCGGGAGCATCACAGTCAGGAGTAACAGGCAGTTCATCAGAGAGAAGATTTTATATTGGAAAGACATGCCAGGAGACGCTGGGAAAACAGAAGGTCAGAGGTTGACTACATCCACGTGCACTGTGTAGACAATGTATGAGATCATCTGAACGTCGTGTGCATGCACACACAAGTTAAACATAATCGTCACAATTAGATTTGTCCCTCAGTGATTAGTGGGCACAGAGGACACAGACAGTGTCATGAGAGACGTAGACAAAGCCAATAATGCCACGAAGAGAAATTAGTGTTATTTACTGAAATGTTTAGAGGCTTATAACAGCAAAACAAAAACTGTTCTTTTTTCTTGTATTTCAGTAAAAAAAAAAAAAAAAACTTAAAACAAGACAAATGTACAAACCATAAACTGTTTTCAGATATAACGTTTTTAATATGTAAATTATTTTTAGTACCCAAGTCTTTTGAAATTATTTTCAAGGATATAATGAATATATTAATTATTATTATTACTAATGAATCATATATATATATATATATATATATATATATATATATATATATATATATATACAATACTGATTAAGGACATTATTTTTGTAAATCAGGTTCTTTATTGACTCCTTTATTGCTTGACTAGAACTTGAGAACCTTATGATCTTCCACCATGATGCACTATAAATCATCTCTATGAATGTTTTGATCCCGAGTCAGACAATATATATATATATATATATATATATATATATATAGCCAAAAGTGCAGGTGTTTAAGTTTGGGCTTAAAAAGCATTTTAAAACAAAAAAAAGAAGCGTTGTAAATCTGTTTTGAATTAAGTTGTTTTTCAAATCAGTGATATTAGATTGTGTATGTATTTTTATTGTACTTACCCTGTAACTACATGAAACAAGAGGGTAACAAGCACCACTACATGAAACAAGAGTATCTTTCCCCAATATTTAAGCAAAAGTTCCAATTGTTTTAGTTTTCAGTGCACTTTTGTTGAAAATATTCCCATATAAATGCATATGGACCCTGTAATTTTTAAAAAGCCTACAGTTTGTATTAGTACACCATTATTACAAAAAGGTACACAGTGTATGTTCTTGCTAAATTGGTCCCAAATGTGATTGTTGTATCATAATATTAGAATAAGTACCCCTTCGTTCTATAATACTTGCAGTACAAATATATATTTTTTTAATTCTCCTTTGTTACCGCCTTATTCCACAAACTTTACATGTTGTTCCCTTATACTTACATGTAAGTACTTTATAGGTACACTATAATTACAGAAAGTTACACTGTAAAATCGCTTGAATTACGCAGTACTTTCCGGGCTGTAATCTAGAGCGTTACCGAATATTCTCGTCCCCTGCACAAATCACAAACATGCAACAAGCCTTTGTTCATTTTTAAAATCGTTCGATTTTGGACTTTTACAATTGAATGATTTGACGATTTGAAAAATGAATAAGGTCACAAGGACCCTAATGTAAAACACTGGAATTTGCATCAAAAGCAAATGTTTTCATTCGATTATCTTCATTGACATGATATAGAAGCATTTGATTTAAAATATGAACAGAAATAAACAAGAATACAGCATTCTGCACTAGAAATTCAAAACTTTCCTCAGAAATAACAATACAAATAATTAGGCATTGTACATATTCTTATAAAATAAAATAGCTTAGTTCCTCCAAAGGAGAATACACTTACTTACGTTGAATACGTGTCTGGAGGAACTGTATTTTGGGAAGGTTCAGGATGGCTGTCCAAGTTTCGTCCTCCTCTCTAGTCTGCTGTGCTTGAATGGATGAGAGTATGAGACTGAACTCACACATTTACACGTACACAGTGGCATTAACTGACTGCTGCTCATTCTCTGATTGGCTGAGAGAATGAACCTACGTCGGTCTGTCTCACCGGCATAGGATCAGAACACTGCTCTAATCCATCAACAGGATTAAGAAAGTCTGGATTTGACATACGTGTTTAGGCCCAGGGGTCATAGTGTGGGGTCGTTGTGTCTCTCCATAAGCTCAGACATGGTTAGGTAACACATTAGAGGACCTACAGTCAAATCATGTGGAAGACTGAGAGTTCTTACATTTACGCTGTTGTTGGTAGTGTGTGCTACAAAAATATTGGTCATTATAAGAAAAGCAATGGGGTCCAAAAGTCTGAGGAGACACGAATGTCAAACAGAACCCAGATAACACACATATCCAGGCCTCATCTGGGCTAACTATGTCACATATGGTTTGGTTCCGGCAGCAGAAAAGGTCATATGGGCTGTATCTGGCCCACACACATCAAGCTGGTTGAGTCATTGCCGTCAATCCATGCGGTATGTGGGCCAGTAGAATGTGGCCAGATGTCATTTGCTATCTGGGTAACTATATCATTTTAACTTGCGGTCTTTTGGACTCTCACTGCTAAATCCGTAATGGGTATATTCACAATTATGTGTCGACCTAGATAACCAATATGATGTTACAAACGTAAAGTGTCATAATATCAAGATGTATATTTACTCTATGGAATGTATGGAAGCCTGTTTCCACCACATAATAGAAAGATAATTGCGACTTTTTATCTCCCAATTCTGACTTTTTTTTCTTCCAATTATGAGATAAAAACTCGCATATAACTCTCAATATGAAATCTTTTTTTTCTCCAAAAAAAAAAGGTGAAATAAAAAGTCGTGATTACCCTTTTTATTTTTATTCAGTGACGAAAACAAGCTTCCATAGCCTAGGTTAATGCATAATACATTTGTATCTTACCACATTTGTAGTGCATATTAGGTTTGGAATTTTTATTTCGATTATATTGGAAGGGTTGGTGTATATCCGAAATAATCTGATCAACAGATAAAAAATAAGAATGTAAACTATTTTCTCAGTCGGATTCGAAAAGTCCTTGCCAACATGCGCCGTGTCGTGATACGTAGCCATTAATGTCATGATACGAATATTACAAACTGGATATTTAGGCCTACCAAATATTTGCTGATCAAGTTCTTCTGACATAAATGTCAGCTTTCTTTTTTGATATAAAAAATGACAATTAGCGACAGCACTACGTTTGCACTTAGATTGGAATACATGTTGGCACATGTAAACAAATATGTGAATTGAACTGCAGTGTTTAAGGTTCATACTGTACACTCTTAAAAATAAAGGTTCTTTACTGGCATCTATGGTTCCATGAAGAACATTTAACATTACTGAACCTTTTCAGAGCAAAAAGGTTATTTAAAGTGGAAAAAGGTTCTTTAGAATATTAAAATGTTCTTCCCACTAAGAGGAAAAAAAAAGGTTCTTGAACTTTTCATTAAAAGCTTCTTTGGGGAACCAAAAATGGTTCTTCTCTGGCATCTCTGTGAAAAAACAGCAACATTTGGAACTTTTTTTTTATAGCATAAACTTAGAACCGGAAATCGGAATGGATTCATTCTGATTTATGGATATTAGCGATGTAAACAAACCTACTAATACTCACGCACAAATTTATTACAATAACAGATGCATTTGGTTGTGGAGGTTTTTATTTTTCTGATAACATTTTATTCAAATATAATTATCACCATATTCTTAGTTTTACAATCAGCATCATAATACAAACACATGCCAGATGAAAGGTCAGAAGTATGACAACCCATAGGGAAGTCATTCAACAGGTGTGAATGAGAGTCTACATGTAAAAGAAAAATATGAACCTCTTATCTTAGCAACTACAGCCAGGCTGTCCTCCTCAGGAACCCAAGTCACCATGATTTTGCCAAGACAGACGTGTTCCTGGACCAAAATATTTTATTGAGCCCGGAACAACATTCCTGCCTGAAAACAGTCAGAAATCCTCAGCGGGACATGCTAGGTGAATAACAGTGGTGTAGAAGCACCTCGTTGATGTTGATCCAGGAACATGTTGTACTTGGTGAAATCACATTCACCTCAGGTACCCAAACACGCATACTAGTCATACTAACTCACTCGCTCAAACATCATTCAGATGTCCAGACGCTACATTCCCTTGTGCTTCATCACTCTGTTCTCAATCATCCTTTTAATTCACAGTCTTTTACTTCAGTATGGGATACACAACGTTGGTCAGTTGGAGTTCTGTGGTCAGTTCACACTTCAGACAGGTTGGCTCAGACCGCATGTACTCTCAATACATCCATGCAAAGTGATCAGTCAGTCATGACCCTTTATAACGGGTTTAACCAAACAAATAATACTAAAGTTGTAAGCATTTCTCTTTGTTACTTTGTGCTTGTCATTGTAATATAAATTCCCTGGTTTAGTGGAATGTGCTTCTATATTATTGTACCTGGATTCACTAAAGCACCAAGTAATGCAACGGAAAAAAATATACAAAGAAATTTTATGTTACAAGAGGTACCATCCATCTTCACTGGTCAGCAAATAATGCATATTTAGTGGTTTCGACTAACAATCATTGATGAGGAAGGGGCTGATGACATTGTGTCTGGAAGTGCGTCGTTTGACAGGAAGTTCTGAGAAGGTTGAGTCACATACAGGTGGAAGCCTCTGGTAAACACTGGAGCTGTTTCTCAATGATAACCCGCAGATACTTATATCTATTTACAAACAGAGAGAGAGAATGTTATTTAACCCTCTGATGCATGGATCATTAAATCACAAAGAAATGTTTTTTTTTTTTACAAAACACTTTACAATAAGGTCTCATTTGTTAACAACATTAGATAATGTATTAACTAACATGAACTGACAATGAGCAATACATTTTTTACAGTATTTGTTAATGTTAGTTAATAAAAAAATACAGCTCGTTATTGTTTGTTCATGTTAGTTCACAGTGCGTTAACTTTAATGTTAACAAATACAACTTTTGATTTTAATAATGTATAGTAAGTGTTAAAATAAATATGAACTAGATTAATAAATGCTGTAGAACTATTGTTCGTTCTTAGTTCATGTTAACTAAGGTAGTTAACTAATGAAAACTTATTACAAAGTGTTACCACAAAAATCGAATAAAAAACAATATACACCACATTCAGAAATTTGGCGTTGGTAAGATTGTTTGATATTTATGACAGAAGTCTCATATGCTCACCAAGGCTGCATGTATTTGATCAAAAATACAGTAAAAACAATGGATGCTTGTTTCTGCTACGGAATAAAAAAAGGAAGAAACTTAACCAACTTTTTATCTCACAATTTGGACTTTATAACTCACAATTGCAAGTTTCTATCTCACAATTCTGAGAAAAAAGAAATGCGAGATATAGCCTACTGTGACTCGCAATTCTGACGTTTTTTCTTGCAATTGTGAATTTATATCTCGACATTCTAACTTCATTTCTCAAAATTTGGAATTTATTTCTCGCAATTGCAAGTTTATATCTTGCAAAATCAATATTGGTACATATTATGAAATTGGAAAAAAAAAGTTCTGTATGAATTACTTTCAAGAAATAAATAATAAATACATAAATACAAATCATACTGGCCTCCAAACTTTCGAACGGCAGTGTATTAGGCTATATTAAATAATAATACAATACTCTTTTAACATTTTAAGCAAGTTACATACAAGTCCGTTGCAAATTAAAATAATAGTAAATATCATGCGATCACAGAGAAATAATTCATTATATTACAGTGAGGAGATAATTCATTTCTGGATGGCTCTTGAAAGCATGAAACTGATATTTGTCCTTGTCTGCTGCCTTTGACGTCACAGCTCAGGATAGTCACTGGTTTTATGTGTGGGTTAGCATCCGATTTTACTTAGGTTCAATTCGTTTTTGTCGAACAGAAGCAGGGATCTATTTTAGCTCCTATTCTCTTCTCTCTGTATATGCTTCCATTGGGCACCATTTTTAGGAAACATGGTGTTTGTTTCCACTGCTTTGCAGACGACACTCAAATTTATCTGCCATTGAAACTGAGGGATTCAGATACACTGCAACCTTTTTTTGAATGCTTAACTGACATAAAACGCTGGATGTCACTAAACTTTTTAAATCTAAATGAATCCAAAACGGAGGTTGTCGTGTTTAGTCCCTCCGATAGGTATGATGTTCAACATCTTAATTTGGAGCAGCTGTATTGTTTTCAAAAACCGTGTGTTAAAAATGTAGGTGTTCTATTTGATGGCTCCCTCAAATTTGATAAGCAGGTAAACTCGGTTGTAAAATCTAGCTTCTACCATCTAAGAGTTGTGGCAAAAGTAAAACCCTGGCTCTCCCGCAAAGATTACGAAAAGGTAATCCATGCATTCGTTTCTACCCGACTTGATTGCTGTAATTCTCTCTATGTGGGAATTAACCAAAGATTGATCTCCCGACTTCAAATGGTGCAGAGCTCTGCGGCTAGACTTCTGTTGGGTGTACGTAAGCGTGATCATATTACTCCTATTTTAATGTCTCTTTACTGGCTCCCTGTTCTTCATAGAATTCATTTTAAAATTCTCTTATTGGTTTTTGAATCCCTAAACGGTTTGGCGCCTGCATATTTGTCAAGTTTCCTGTCTGTTCATGAGCCATCGAGATCTCTCAGATCTTCAGAACACAGGCTGTTGACTGTTCCAAGGGCAAGACTAAAAATGAGAGGGGATCGGGCCTTCTCTGTTACTGCCCCCAAACTGTGGAGTAGTCTCCCACTGTGTCTTAGAACTGCTCAGAAACAATGATTTTAAATCCAAGCTAAAAACTCTTTTTCCTTTGGCTTTTAATGTATTATAGAGACAGCAAAAGCTATTTTATTGTTTGTGTGTTTGTTTTCTTGTGTAAATGGTGCTATTATGAGATTGTAAAGCACTTTGGTCAACTCTGAGTTGTATTAAATAGTGCTATAGAAATAAACTTGACATTGACATTGGTTGAAGGGCTTGTAACTGTGTCTTCCTGTGATAAAATCAGCCGATTAGCATTGTCATGACTCATGACATCATTTTCTGTGGCTCTAAGGGCAGCAGCAGTCACATGGCATTCAGCTTCAAAACAAGAGGATCTGAGCCACCATGAGCAAAGACGACACATTTCTATCACAAACCTTAAATATAAATATGCCTGCAATTTCCGACGTACAGTATTGTGTGATAGTAGCTGACAGCAGATGCCGCCAGCATGTGCTCTGAAACACTGAACCATGTTTCTCCCATCTACTTAAACAAGGTCAATCATACCTGCTTCTCAGCTTCTGCACCTCCCTGTCCTCCTCTTCCTTCAGTTTGGTAATGAAGCTCTGCAGGACAGGCATCTCAAATTTGATGTACTGCGCCACCTAGAGCAGTGGAGAGCAACACAGTCAGGTATGTGAATTTATTTGTATTTCAGTCACACACACACGCACGCACGCAAGCACTCACTTCATAGGGAATCTCCTCTCCCAGATCCTGCTCCATTAGAAAGATCTTGCAGACGTGTTCGCATGGTCCCTGAAGTATTCTCACTACTAAAGGGTAGTCTGTGCGCTTCAGCTGAACACGCTCTGAAACATAGAACACACATGTCATAACTAGATTTATACATTTTCTGAAGAATATATGGGGATACAATGGGGCTATAGGCACACCTTAAGGAAAATGTTCTTTTTAACACACCCATAGTGATTGCGGAAAAGAAAAAAATATTTTTGAGTTAGCCATCTATTTATTATCATGTCAATACTGTGCCTTTAGCACCAACAGTACTTTAACATGTTCTCCGTTTATTAAAAAACTGTTGATTTAATTACCTTAATCAAAACTGAAAATCATTAACGAGACCTTTTTTTTCTAAATATATTCTGTAATGTTATCGATTTTCATTTGCTACATAAATCAACATTTGTCGACATTAGATCATTAGACATTGTAGCCATGTGCAGTAATATATTGCAAAGCATCATGATATCGAATTATTGACATGATAATGGTAATCGAATTGAATTGTGAGACCAGTGACGATATACATTCATTTATAAGGTGATGAGCCTAAGCATAAGCGATTATAATAGTGATTAAAGCCTCCACTCTAGAATAAACACTATAGTTTAAGTTGTGTTGTTCTCTGTCCACTAGATGGCGATTCAGTGTTGCACAGTCAAGTGTAAAATAAAAGAAAGCAGCTGACCTCCGCTGGTATGAACGAGGTAGAGGGCGAAATCATCTGGGCTGTTCTCAATCTTAAACTTGTTCAGTAACACCCGCAGCACCTGTGGTGTGGTCATACCGCTGTTGATCCGTACGTTAGTGACAGAACCATATGCAGGAGTGAACACGGCCGTCTGAACGAGAGACAGAAAGAGGAACGAGATCGCTTGACTGATCAACTCACACACACACAGGTTTTTTTTTCCTCAAGTTACCTTGTGGTTGTAGAAGTGACCGTTGATGGAAAATCTGTGCCTTCTGATTCGCCGCTGGTCACTAGGAGACCGTCTCCTGCCCCGTCTCAGTACGCCGGCATCGCTTTTGGTTCTAAGAAGCTGAGCGGAGATGTCACACCCCTCTGCCAAGAGAAAACACATGATGAGGTGGGAAAACCAGTCACAGGTTTATTCAAAGCTATTGTTTTAAAAAGCTAGTTTTACCCTCTTCTTCTTCTTCTTCATGGTGTTGTGTTGTGCCGTTGCTTGATTGGTCCTCTGGGGGAGTCACTTCCATCTGAGGAGGAGATTGAGGAGTCTGTGTCTGACCCTCCTGACTGGACAAGTACAGAGGAACAGAACAATGATTCCACTACATAAGTCACAAAACAGCACAACACAACGTTCTTAATGTGTTTTGGCAAAAACATTTGAGTGAACTTTGGCTGCGTCTGAAATCACATACTCTCTTGATCTAGAGTAGTAGTAATTACTTCACAACCGCTAAAAAAGTACACTCTATATAGTATGAATGTTATCTTGACGTACTACATTTGCCATGTTGTCATTATCACGTGACCTACCAGCATCAGTTCACTTCACTGCCGTTCACAAATCCTCTCCCGTGGCCTCATGGGATTATAAAGTGTCCATCGTATGCACACTTCAGAATCTCACCAGAAGAACTAGGTCATCCGGGTACTTTTTGCCTACTGTATTATGAGTACTGTGAATTCAGACATACTTCTTTTGTCACGTACTGTTTTTCATCTACTATGTAGGGAAGTATGTGTTTTCGGACGCAGCCATTTTCTTCAATTTTCCACCAAAATTGTACCAGTGACATCACATCACCGTTCAAAAGTTTGTGGTCAGTACAATTTTTTAATTTTTTTGAAAGAAGTCTATCCCTGAAGTCTATCCCAGGGATAGTTTGAAAGAAAACTGTCCCTGCGTCCGTATGTCCATACTACCCATCCTAAATGTGAGATTAGAAGAAGTGTGTCCCAAAGAATAGTATGTTGAAAAGAGTGTCAAAAGTCCCCGGATGGTCTATTATTTCCAGTAGATTTTCGAAGTGTGGATCCATGCACACTCCAAAGGCTAATATTGCCCACAACCCATTGCGCTTTGGAGGAGGAACTACAAACACGAGTAAAAGGTGTTAAAAAACTACAAAACATGGCGGATGTGCGCGACCGACAATGAGAGGTTTAGATGATTTTAGTGACTAATAATCAAAGTTTAACTTGATCAAAAATATTTAATAATATGTTATCCGTGTTAAATTTAATCTGCAATAACAATGTGGACTTTTATAAAGATCCGTTTGGCCATTAACTTTCAAATGCATCATTATACATTAATATGAGGAGAATTCTCCGCATGAAAGACCCGCGACTGCAGATCAACATGCTTCTGCATTTCTCTCTGATTCGGTAGGAAATGAAATGGAGGATTTTAACAGG
This sequence comes from Meda fulgida, assembly GCA_030578275.1. Classification (NCBI taxonomy): domain Eukaryota; kingdom Metazoa; phylum Chordata; class Actinopteri; order Cypriniformes; family Leuciscidae; genus Meda; species Meda fulgida. The sequence goes on along the minus strand of CM060623.1, from coordinate 14,817,998 downwards.
GACAACGTGATTGACAGGCCAGTTTACTGTGACAGGATGCGACAGAGAGCAACCGTTAAAGATGCAATTGTATGACGTGATAGTATGTCCCAAAGCTTGTGTACTCTTGCTACACTCAAAAGTATGCACTTTTTCTTCACAAAAACCGTACATACTGGAAACTGCTTAAGATAATATAATTATCAAGACGTTTCTGGCACAAACTGATGTCTAAAGTGTTTCATTTTTTTTTTTTTTTTTTTTTTTACCTCAGCAGGAGCTAGAAACAATATTTGAGTTGGAGCTCTCAGATATAAATACCGGTCGTTCTTTTGAACCCCTCACTTGGAGTTGAGGCAAAAATAGATAAAAACCATAAAACATTAGAAATTTGTGCATTATTTATATCACACAAGTCTAAAACATTTGAGCTGATGGAATGCCAAAAGCACGGTCATCACAAGGATATAGTTGCTATGGCAACAAACAAAGCAGGCTTTCAGTGTATGATCTGCTATGGTGTGTCAAGGTTACTTGAGTTTAAAGAACTGGGCTTAGTTTCTATGTTTATATGCTATGGTTGATAAGTTACAACATAAGAACTGATCAATCACCATTTTATGTACTTAAGTAATGTTTAATGATGGAAAAATTCAGCAGTGCAAAAAAAAAATCTTAGTATTTATTAATTTTAAGCAGCAAATCATATTAGAATGATTTGTGAAGGATCATGTGACACTGAAGATTTGAGTTATGATGCTAAAGTTCCAGCTTTCAGATGACAGGAACAAATTACATTTTTAAATATATTTTAAAAAGTTATTTTAATTTGTGATAAGATTTCAAAAGTGCAATGTTAATATATTTATTGTACTTTAACCAAATAAATGCAGCCTTGGTCAACATAAAAAAAAATCTTTCTTTCAAAAACCTTCAAAAATCTTACCAACCTCAAACTTTTGAAAGTCAACGTCTATTTACCTTTTGATTAGTCCTATTTTCCAGTAAAAACATCCCAAAACGAGATTGTGGCGAACAGGACGGCCGAGGGACGTGAAACGGCGCGAGCATCTCTCACGGAGGAGCGGAAGCATAAAGGAGGAGCGACGACGTTGATGATCGAGAGAGGAACAGGCCTGTGTTTTAGTTTTTGTATTAGTATTTTATTTTAGCCAGCAGTCGTCCGCGAGGGGCTGCTGGCGGTATTTTCGTTTGTTTGTTTTGTTTTAATAAAGTTTATTTGATTGTTCGCCGGTTCCCGCCTCCTTCTTCCCTGAACATTGTTACAGAGATATATTTACTTGAGAAGAAAGATGAACCTTCTTGGTAAGAAGAATTACTAATTTTTGGCAGCGTACTATTCTTCCTCTCTTCACTGATGTATACTAGTTTCTCAATAAAGCATGTATAGGAAGTCAATGAGCTAATGTAAAAATATCTGACCTCTGGTTGTCTAGGTTACACCCTGAGTGCCAGGAGGTAGATGAGGGAGGTGGTTTGATTCGCTCATGGTCATCCTGCATCTGAAGCCTGATTGGTCGACGCAAACCCCATGAGATATTGAGAAGTCCTTCTATGATCAGCTCCTCCTCTTCCTGCCGGCAGAATACATTCAACATACATGTACACTCATACTTGAGTTTGTTATCCTGATGAACAAAAGTGACGATACATAAAGGGCCTGAGTATTAGGTTTAAATGACCCACAAGCCACCTTTTGACTTTTAGAATAAATGAGGCTTATAAATGATAAATACAGCATGTCAGCATTTGGCACCTGGGCAAGCTGCATTTACAGACACAAAAGAAGCCTCACCCCCACACAGGGGCGCACATCCCCTCCAGATACAGACGCTTATTACTCCCCTGACAATAGTGAATAATTGAGAAAGCACAGAAGGGGTCAAACGCTTCCCCAACTGCCACACAATGAGTGTAAAACTCTTCCTTACCTCTCTGTGTCGTAGCTGCAGGTTCTTCCCTTCATAGTAGAGATTGTAGGTCTTTAAATAAGAGAGAATGCTGCTCCTGAGAAAAACGAAGTCTTGCTTAATAATTCATTTAATCTTTAAAATGTTAAACTTATATCTTGTGTCAGAGGGGGTGTGTCTTAAAAGTTCATTGGGAGCAACCATGTGATAACCTTTCCAATATATTTTTTTGACTGAATTGACATTTAAATGATATACATCTTATATATATATGTGTGTGTTTATTGTATGTGTGTGTGTGTGTGTGTGTGTATATATATATATGTACATTTCCTGTACTTTCAAGTTACAATTCAAATCAATATTCATGTCTATGTATTCTGTTGGGTTTATTTATAATATTAACACTTACTGTACATAATCCCTTACATAGTGAATACATTATTACAAAACCGTAACAGGACCAAAAAAAGCAACCACCATTAGTTCAGATGTTATCAAGAGTTTGTTAAGATTTATACTCACTTGCTGATACATTTGTTCTCTCCAACCCGTACACCGTCATTCCTGTCATCCATTTTATCCCAGCCACGACTGCATGGAAGAACTCTAGAGAGACCGAGAGGGGGGAGAACGGAGAAAGAGAATCTTTCTGTTACTTGTTTTAACATCAAAGAATTAACTCTTCGATATCTAGGTCAGAGAAAAAAAGAGGGTACGAGAACAAACCCTTAAAACAAAACAAATAATGTATTCATATCTCACACTCCTCACTAGCTCATGTAGACATCTCTAGACAAGAGACTCGTGCTCTGTTCTATATCACACAAACCCATGTGAAGCCGACATCTGCAAGTAACAACTGAAAGTAAACTATTCATGAGGATGTGGCCAGAATAGACATAGAGCACATACTAGAAAATAAGAGGATTGAAACAGTTCATCAACACAAGTTTTGTGTTCTTTAGTCCATGTGTGTTAGCTTTGAGGTGACCTATAGTATAACTCACAGCAAGAACTGAAAAATCTGGCACAGTCCATGAAGATGAGATCAACTTAAATCAGCTGTCCAGGGACTCATTATTCCATTTCTGTTTGTCATATGGGAAATTTCTTCAGTTTATGTCTCAATTGTTGAATATTATATTCATACAAATATTTCCATTTTAAAAAAAAAAGCAGTTTCTTTAACTGCTACTTTTGTAAAAGTTTGGGGTGAGTAAGATTTTTATTTTTAAAGAAATTAATATTTTTATTCATCAAGGAGACATTCAATTTATCAACATTTATAATGTTACAAAAATATATATAATAAATGATGTTCTTTTTAACTAACAAAGAAAAAAAAGCCACATAAATATTAAGCAGTACTGTTTTCAACATTGATAATAATCAGAGATGTTTCTTGAGCAGCAAATCATCATATTAGAATGATTTCTGAAGGATCATGTGACACTGAAGACTGAGTCTGATGAATAATGCTGAAAATTCAGCTCTAACATCACAGGAAAAAAATGTACATTTAAAAGTATATTCAAATAGAAAACAATTTTAATAATTTTAGACTTTATATACTCATATCTGGAAGTTAAATTTGATGTGTTTCTTCTGGGAAAACACAAAAAATACTGATGACTCATGCTGCACTACACAGATTGTTATCCAATCAAATGATCTCTAGATTAAGAGTGTTCCGCCCCCCAATTTGATCAGACTTTAAACATTTAAACGGGTAAAAGATGCTCAGTCATAATGATGATCGATATATATTTTTTGTTAGGAATGCCATTGATTGAAATACAGTCAGTGCTATAGGATAATACAGTATTGTCCCTTGTGGTTCATTACAGATGAAACCAGAGACTAAAATGAAACAAGATATAAAAAGCCTACAAGCAAAAAAAGCCAAGAGAGCAATATTTGAAATATTTTTTTTTTTAAATTAATTTATGGAAGTTCCCCACAGAAATGCTTTATATATTTCCAATGCAACATTGGTAACGTCTCCAACCATTTGAAAGACGAAAGAGTACAGTTAGTTACATAAACTACTTTAACCTTTTCTATAAGGCTCAATGGCTGACACTTAAACTCATGTTTGGAGGTTCCCCTGGCACAATACAAACCGCTCTACTCAAGGCTTCCTTCCTCACCAGCTGGAAAGGCTTTACTGACGCTTCCGGAGACGGGGACAGGTGCGGGACAACAGGGGTACTGTTACCCTGCTGATACAACTACTGTGAGTGACTACAGCTCTGAACCAATCCGGTCTCATTCACTATACAACTGTCATTCCAACAAACCTGAAATGAATAGTGTCAAACCATATCTAATTTTAATAAAACGATACATTTTCACACTGAACCTAACGTTAAAGGAACTAAAAGTGAGGAAATTGCAGTGACTATCTGCATAGTACGTGGTTTCACAACTTTGTAGGAGCGAATCAGTGTTAAGAGAATAGTCCACCCAAAAAAATGAAAATTCTGTAATTATTTACTCACCCTCATATCATTTAAAGCCTGAATGACTTTCATTGTTCTGTGGAAGATAAAATAAGATATTTCGAAGAATGTTGATAGTCAAACCATTTCGTTTCCAACTGACTTCCATAATATGGACAGGAAATACAATGGATGTCAATGGGATCCAAAAATGTTTGATTACAAATGTTCTTTAAAACATCTTGTTTTTATTCCATAACAAAGACAGTCATAATATACAGGTTTGGACTGGAACAAAATGAGGGTGAGTAAATAATGACAGAATTTTCACCTTTGGGGGACTATTCCTTTAAATACAAAAAAACACCGCAGTCATTTGTCCTCTGTATTACATGATAAAATAGCATAAGTTACTAAAAATAAACTTTTTTGCATTTATTCATCTTCATCTGAAATACAACAAAACAGCACATTTCAAATGCCACAAGACATTGATTTAAATCCTGACATTTATCAACAGACTGAAGAATACTTTCCATTATCTCACCATTTCATGGCATGTCTTAAACTAGACATAAGAAGACTAACTGAGCGCACATTACCTTATCTCTGATGTAAAAGGCTCTTTTGCAGCGGCTTGCCTGCTGGTCTTTAAATGCTAAGGGAGTGCTGGACCCATGTGACACTCTCCTAAACTCTTCCTCTCAGATTTGCACAGCGGAAACTGACACGAGGTTTCAGACTTCCGCAATTGTGGTTTCGCTGGCTGCCTCCTCCTCCCTTTATCTCCTTGTGTCTGTTTCTCTCAAGTTCATTGTCTTTATACACACCACCATCAATCATACGCCAACAAAAGATTTATGAAACCCATCAACTTTATGAGCACTTAGAATCACTTTAGGAGAACTACTTAGTGTACACAGACATGAGCACGTAACTCAAGGGTCCGGTACACACACAAATACACACAAACAAGGCACAGTTGACCTAGTGAGACCCCAAATGGAACCGTTAAAGGCCTCATTCAATCCCTGACAAAACTCCTGCTCGATTATTCTTTCACAAGATTATTATCTCACATGTATCCCAAAGTTGCAAACAGGTCTCTCTTTTGTACGGGCATGTTTTCTTATCAACACCACCATCTCCTGACCCAGCGTTAAGTATGTGTGGCTGTTAGTGTGTGTGTGTGTGTGTGTGGCCCCTCCCACGTCTTTCATACACACCACTCGCTGCGCTCAATCAGGAGATGATGAAATATTCAATACCAATCGACCCAGAGCAGCTTATTCTGACATGAATATTTCATATCCCAAATAAAGTCCAGTCAGAACTACAGATGATCAGTATACAAGCTTATTAGTTTCTGAAACACGTCCAAAAGTCATTGCCAACAGATAACGGGCATCAGATGACAGGTGCTGATTAGAAGGGGTCTGTATTTAGGGATGCATGATATATCAGTGCCCTTTTGACCGATATTGTACAAGCTCATTTCCCTGCCATCTAACACTTTAAAAAACTAATCATTACAATGTTAAATGCTACTGTAAACGGTAACACTTTACAATAAGGTCCATTAGTTAACATTCCCTTAGTTAACATGAACTGTGACAGTAAAGAACATCGAAAGTGACAGTAAAGACGTATAATGTTACAAAAGATTTATATTTCCAATAAATGCTGTTCTTTCTATTTATCAAAGAATCCTGAAAAAAAGTGTATAACTGTTTCCACAAAAAAATAATTAAGCAGCACAACGGTTTTCAACATTGATAACAAGAAATGTTTCTTGAGCAGCAAATCAGCATATTAGAATGATTTCTGAAGGATTGTGTGACACTGAAGACTGGAGTAATGATGCTGAAAATTCAGCTTTACCATCGCATGAATATATAAATTATGTTTAAAATATATTTAACAATTTTGTTTTTATATCAAATAAATTCAGCCTTGGTGAACAAAACATTTAAAAAAAATCTTACCAACCCTAATGTTTCAATGGTAGACGTCAATCCAAAACAAGCAGAACAGGGAAAAGAGAAACCCAAGAGAGAATAGACACATTACACAATCTTATCTGAACTGTTACCTTTTTCTTTTCCAGTTAACTACTTTTTTTTATCCAAGATCAAATGTTGGGTAGAAAAACACACCCCATTATACAAAAACAAATATAGATAAAGAAAATGCAAGATGACCCTGCTTCAGTCTCTGCCATGCAATAAGCCTTTTTCACGCTTTTCACTGGAACTACTAAAGCACCATGTACTTTTCCACGCTTACGCAACTATGCACTAGAGCATTAAATGTGTCGGGAATTATGAAAAATTAATGAAAAAGAGTATGAGAACTATTTTTACAGTCTTTTGGACTCATGTGACTATCCAATCTGCCAGTTCTCCTAAAGATCAACTCAGCATCTACAAAAAGTACCTAATTATGAATAATTACATGTTTTTCCAAACACAGACTGTCTGGTGGGTTGGCACTTGAGTTGACTGGGCATGTGTGGAAGTGGGAAGATTGTGGAAGTGGGACAGACTGGATGGAAGTTGTGGTTCGTGCCGCTTCAGCATCCAAACGGCTTGTTTTTGCTTAAGTTACTAGGATATTTATATAATAAATTCTATCCGGATTATTTTATGCCGGTTCATGCTATTGTTTGCAATGGCTTTAATCCAACCGCGGACACCGTTCCATCCCTCTTTTTCCTTCCCACTGGTTTGAAAGTTATTCCACCTTGTTGTCCAATTCCAAAGCAAGCGCTCACTAACCTCTTCCTGATCCAGGCCAACATCTCTGCTTGATGTTTTCTGGCCTAGATCCACACACACAGACACACACAGACACACACACCACACACCACACACACACCATTCCCTCACCTCCCCCAACCAGCATCTCCTGACAAACACTATAGCTCGGCGGCTATTGTTTAAATTGCCACGGCAACCTTGAAAACACTTGCAAAGCAACAGCGAGCTTAGTCCAACAATGCTGAAAGTCACACGTCTGCTCCTTCTTCCTTTCTTCTTCCTTCCCTTCATTATTATGTTCAGCAGCTTGCACTGCCACAGTTGTCGGCATGTTTACTGATGGCTGCTGCTTTGTGTTTCTGAAACACTCAAGTTTTATGAAATATGACACAGAAGACAAAACAAAGCAATACTTTGCATGGAAAATCTGCCTGGATTCCCAACTAGCATCTGAGACACTAAGGCTTAGTGAGTAACCTATTTGGAACACTGAATCCACATTTATCAAAACAAATGGTTTTTAGATGAAGTCGTTTAGTTTAGAAAAACTATTTCAAGATGATTTTTCCCCTTGATTTTGTACTGGAAAGTAAGTGAAACTCAAATGTGTCTCAGTCTGAAGGTGTGAGGATCACTGTTAAAGGGATAGTTCATCCCCAAAAAAAAGAAAATTATACTATCATAACCTATATGTAGTTTCAAAACAGTATTCATATTTTTTTTTTGTCAGTGGAACACAAAATATGTTTTTTAAAATGTCCAAACACAAAGTTTTCATATGGCTTTTCAAGTAACTTAGACTTGAAAGAATTGAGTGATTTGTACAGTATGAACTAAAAAGTACTCTTGAAGTTATACAACAATTATTCCCAGTCCTCAAATCTGATTGGTCGAGCAGCGTTCCAGGAGTGCTGATATTTACGGTAGTTCAACAGCAGTGGGGCGTTTCTTTTATTTGTACCCGCCTTTTTCCTACGCCCCTTTTGCGCGTATTATGGGAGTAACTTTCCGTTAAGCGGAAAACAATGAGCGAAAAGTTTGCTTTATGAGCGCAATAAGCATTCTCAAAAAACTGAGTACAATAAGATGACATTATTCTACTCACCCTTCAACAATCAAACATTAAAAGGAAATTTAAATAAGCTATAAAAGCATTAACAAATGACAACAACAGACCATGAACAAGCTTGCGATATTACGAACATGTTAAACATCACTGTAAATGTCTGTATGATGTAACATGTAGCCTTAATAAAAAATGTTCATTAACTGGAACATTGAGTGATAACATTTCAAAGTGATTTCCAGAATTTTGACAATATTGACAATAAATATTGTATTTACCTGCTTTAGAAACATTTCAGTAATTAGATTAGAGGTGAAAAGGAGAGACAAGTACATTTTAAAGCATCCGTGTGAAAACAAACCAGGAAAGAGAGGATTTGGGGAGGAAAAACGAGAGATTCTTAGTACATTCCAATGAATTATACATGGGATATATCGTAAATTATATCGGGAGAACGGACCACAAGTGTGTAGTATATGTTGTCCTTTTTTATACTGTTACAGCGGAATAAAAAGCGGGGAAACATAATGAAAAGAGCTCTTTCCATAGATATTCTTGTCATATATACATTAAAATACCAAGCGTTACATTATTCTTCTGACGTCTGCAAATAGAAAATGAAGGAAATATTACAAATCATTCAGTCAAACTGACAGATAATGATTATTTGTGACGCAACCTAATGATTTGGAATGATTTCTTTCAGTCTTTTTTTTTTTTAAACTTCTCCAAACCGGAAGTGCCTCCCATAATCTAAATCGCAGAGTAAGAAAAAAGGTGAATACTTCCACTTGTCTGTGATTTTGGTGACTCACAAAGCTTGATGCTTTTTTAACTATTTTCATTGGCGACAATTGAAGCAACTGGCCTATTTCATACAGACTCATAAGTAATCACAGTCAAATCAGCTGTGATTACCTGAGGCAAAATCAGAAGTTATGTTCTCCTTTTGAATATATTTTAAAATGTAATTTACTCTTGTGATGACAGTCTGCATTTTCAGCAGCCATTACTCTAGTCTTCAGAAATCATTCTAAAATGCTGATTTGCTGCTCAAGAAACATTTCTCATCATTTTTCAGTTGAAAACAGTTGTGCTACTTAATATTTTTGTTGAAACTGATGTTTTTTTCCTGGAAAAAAAACGGCATTAATTGGAAACAGTATAGTCACACTGTACATGTCTTTACTGTCACTTTTGGTCAATTTAAAACGCCCTTGCTGATTAAAAATATTATTTAAAAGTATTTAAAAAGAATAGCATTTGTTCTTTCATTGTAGCTACAGAAAAAAAGAAGCACTTCTCTATTTGTGCTCCATGGAAAAAAAGAAAGTCATACGAGTTTAAAAAAAAAAAAAGTAGATATCGTGACAGAATTGTATTTTTTTAAGTGAACTATTGAAGATAAACCAGTTATGTAATCTGGCCAGATATAATGCCAGGCGAGTCATAGTTACTTTTATTGCTATCACAGATATCTCTCAGGGAGATACACAACTCTAAATGTTAAACAATGTGGCATATTATTCTCTTGACAAGAGTCTACAGATGCTATTGTAATCTGAAGCCTGAATACTAGATTACCTTTCCAGTAAGACTTATTCTCAATTCTCAATGCATTTCAATACACAACTGATCATATTACACATTATGATACAAAGTTGCAAACAGATGGCAGTAGCAGATAAAACAGTCATTCACTGGTACACAAGCGTCCAAGTCCGAGTACGTCGTGACTGAGTAACAAACATCTACGAAAACAGTGAACACAAGCACCTACCACTATCTTGTAGATCTCTGCTGCCCAGATGTCACGATGCCCGTCGCGCAGGGGTGTAAATCTTATCGATGTTTTTCTGTCTCCAGACAACACTCAATCTGAACGAGTCTACCATCCGAGATGCTATGAACCGATACAGGGCTTTACTTAGTCCAACTCGGACCGAGCTTCTGTGCGAACAATCGCAGTTTGAAGGGGGCGTCCGTCTGAGGAAGAGGAGGAGGAATACCCCCATCTGCTGTTCTAGACCTCAGATAGCGCACCAGCCAATCAGCGCGCGCTCCGACGCCCCTTTGTTCGCGCGCTGCTCCTTTAGCGCTGGAGAACATATGCGTTATGAGGGGAATCCCCAAAACAATAGCCCACTAAAAGAGGAAAAGAAGGGTCATAAGCTTCATTTTACCCGTGGTAACATGTGTGACTAAATGCGCAAAAGGCACAAATAACCCAAAAGAGCCTATTTTATTTACTTGTAAACTATAACTTTTGTTGGTCAAAGAATTCTGAAAAATGTATCACGTGTCCACAATGCAGCAAAAACTATTTTCAACACTGATAATAAGAACCATTATTAATAACTGAGCACCAAATAAACACATTAGAATGATATCTGAAGGATAACCATGTGACACAACCATGTGCTGCAAAAAAAGCACACACACACACACACACAAAAAATCATTGCCGTCACAGGAATTAATTACATTTTAAAATAAGTTATTTTAGATTGTAATAATTTTTCACAGTATTACTGTTATGCCTGCAGTTTGTTTCACTGGTTTAAGGAGTAAAAATCACTTTTTCACATTCAGCAGTGGAAAATTTGGTAACAAATGGGTTAATGACAGTGTGGATTAGATCATCATGGGTCATCAGGTCAGAAAATTAGCAAATCTGAGCTGGGAATGACGGGTATCGTTGTAATCTCTTGTCATCTGCTACCCTTCTATGATCTCCCCATCTGTTCAGAACACAGTTGAAGAGTTAATAAAGCCTAAAAAGCTTCAAAGTGTTTTGGGAGCTCAGGATTAAAAAAAAGATTTAAAACTAATAGTACGAAGTAAAAAGGACAAATTATTTTGTTCATTTTTAAATATTGTGTTTTTATTGTTTTCTCTGTGTTTAAGGGTTTGTCCAGACATGTTCACCATTAGACACTTCTTTAGGCCTGTAATATATCATATGATAAATGGTGATTCTATTCATAACGCACTTTTGTAGCAAAATAATTGTTGTAATTTTGTGTAATGTAATTTTACTCATTTTATTACTGTTTTTACTCCACAGTTGTGCAGTTTTTGGTTTTTATAAATAAAATAAAAAACTCTTATGTAGAATTCACTTAATAAAAGACTCACATTTCTAACTTTCATTCATGGGGTTAACGTGGATAGTGTAAGATTGTTTAAAAAAAAGAAAATCACTTTAACCAGGAGATTGCTGCATGCTCCACTATTTGCTGTTTGACTAACTGAAAGACATCTTTTCACAAAATATTTCAGTTGTATTCATCTCTACATATTATGAAATCACAATAATAACAATAAAAAATACTTTTTGTCAAACATTACATTATGATTAGAATCAAATCTGAACAAGACGTTACAAAGAGAAAAGTTGGAGTCTTTAGAGTTTATCATTTATTTCAAACATCTGTTTTTCATAAAATTCTACACATTTAAAGTGTGCCACTGTCTATGTGTGTTCTGTGTTGTTTCTGATTTTGAGGATGAATTTTGTCAATTTTCTAAGCGGGCTCAGACAACGGAAACCACAAATTTGATTCTATTCATAATGAAACATTATTGAAAAACTTTCTTTTTTCAGTACAAAAAAACACTAAACTTTGACAAAAGTAATTTTTATTGGTATAATTGTGATCTCATAATATGTAGATAAGAATCCAAATGGAAACACTTATCAAATAGCAAATAGTGTAGCTCTGCAGCCATCTACTGGTTAAAGTGATAATTTTTTACTTTTAAAACTGCATTGTCCAAAAGATGGGCAAAAATATTATACTAAACCATGTCAAATTATCAATTTCCCATGAATGGAAGTTAGAAATCTGGGTCTTTAAATGAATTTTACATAAAAAGCTGTTTTTGTATAAAAATATTTTTAAATGTATATAATAAATATAAAAATATATAAAATTCTCCAAAAACTCCATACATACAGATATTCCAATTTTTTATTTTTTTTTATTTGTAGATCTAGAAAGTGTTCTCATGCCATTTGGACAAAGATAATTTTTTTATTTTAGCAAATGTCATTTGGTGTCAAAAAGACCCCGAACAGCGCACAACGGTTCAGTGTGTGTGACTAACCATGTTAACTCAAGACTGTTACGGGCAACACACACACTGGGCTGATGATGGGAGAAGAAGAAGTGAAGCAAAGATATACGTGTAACCTGATATACTTAATGAGTTTTCAAGATCAGACAGACGAGAGAACTGCATTTTTTTTTGTCACCTAAAAGATAGTAACTCAATCTTTTATTTGAAATGCAATTTGTTTATCCACCCCGATACACAACTGATAATAATTAAAATAATTATTTTAAAATCTATTATTATTATTAAAGGTGCAGTAAGCAATTTCTGAGAAACATTGTTGATATTTGAAATCACCAAAACAAACACATCCCTAACCAAAATGATTACACCCCTATCTTGATAGTTTTGCACCCAAATTCACAAACTCACTATGCAACACAGGCCCCTCCCTCCTAATGAGTGGATACGCCCCTTACTGCTGATTGGCTACAGGTGAGTTTTGGTGCTAAGTCCGATCCACTTTCAACAGCATTTCTCAGAAATTGCTTACTGCACCTTTAACAACAATATAATAATTCCATGATACACACAAACACACAAAAAAAGACAAAAGACATTATGATTTGCTCAGAAACATCTTATTAAATATCTTTAGGAAGATGGAACAAAACAATTTCTGCTGTTTCTACTAACAGGAGCTGCAACGGCTGGTCCAAGAATATAGCACATTCTGCACTTAATATAGATATACTTTTATTTATAATAGTCTCAAAGCATTGCACCTCTTTCTAAATCTATTAACATGAACAAGAAGTAATGTTAGAAAAACACAATATGAAAACAGTCTAGTTAACAAAAATATTCAATCAAACTTAAGATTTCAAAAAACAACAACAACAACAACAAAAAAAAGATTGGTTTTACTCTTAAATAATAATAATGTAACAAAGTGGTGCGCTTTGCAGCATAATAGTTTAAGATTATATGCATTTTTTTCCAAACATTTTTTTGTCTGTAAAAAACAAACTGATGTATAAAAAAACAAAACATTAAAAAGATATTACTATTGAGATAGACCAAGTATATTCTTCAGATATATCCCCTTCAAAATAACTGAAGGGTTATTTCTCTTTGAATCACATGCCACAACGTTATTAAGACCCATTACAACCTTTAAATCTCAGCGGATACTGGGATTCATCACAACTGCTCGTGTTACCAAAATATTCTCATATCAAAACCATATGTAGCATCAATATTGTTTCAGTACTAATAATAATGTGAATATTAGCCAATGAGATTATGTATATATATATATATATATATATATATATATATATATATATATATATATATATATATATATACACACACACACAGTGTACATTTAACTAATCATCCTCATTACTGGACAAACAAGTATGCATATGTCACTGCCATCGAAACATATGATTAACCGATAAATCAACAGCACATGATGAAAAAGGTCTTCATAAGTGGTCATATTCTGTTTTCAATAACATCACAATAAACTATTGAAGGATAAAAGTGTTAGGAGATGAGGACTGACACCACTGCAAGCACTATGGGTGTGAATGGAAGGGGCTTTAGAGGCAAACGGCACACTTTCTCAGTTGCATTTACTTTGGATTCTCAGACAATCATTAAATACAACTTCTGATTGCTGACTGTTTTATAATAAAATCTTTCAGGAACAAAAAGTGCTATAGTTATGGATTCCTTATGACATACGGTATGTTGTATGTTTTGACATTGAGGGATTTGGATTGTAATTATTATTCTACTCGATTACTGTAGCACTCTGTTCCAAGTGTTCACTAAACAAGATCTGGCTTTAAGGTCCCAAATACTGTCATGTAAGTATCCTCAAACAAGTTCCTCAAAACACTCTGTGATTGGTTCTTTCCTGTGATAATGCACAGAGCGGGGTTTCTTTTTTAATAAGGCTGAAAACAAAGTAACAGTTGTAACATTGTTACCAAGAGAAATGGTCCTTGCATAATTAGGGTTTCCTGTAAAATAAAAAAAAATATAAGATCAGAAGGCAATATTACAGGTTAGCTTGTGTGAGTGAGTGAGAGTGTGTGTGTGAGAGAGAGAGAGAGAGAGAGAGAGAGAGAGAGAGAGAGAGAGAGAGAGAGAAAGAAAGAGAACTCAAAAAGATGAGAAACTCAAAAACATGAAACTCAAAAACATGTTTGTTGGAATGACCCACTGAGGAAGCACCATTATGTTGTAAATATCGAGACTGTGGAAATATAAAACGTCAATTTCTTTCTGCATCAAGCTTACCAGTTGCAACACAAACACACACACACACACACCTTCAGCAGATCAAATCAAACATTGAGAGTGGAGAGTTACTTCTCCCATTCCCTGCTTTCAATCATACAGTCAGCAAAGATTGTAGACGTAGGACATATAAATAAATAAATTACACACCAACAAAAGAAACTCTGCATCTAAAGTGGATATAGTATGAGATGGCAAGCCTCTGATACAGATACGACCATCAGATTGAGCTCTAAGAGAGGTTATCACAGAGGTGAAAGCACAACTGCACACTTTTAAATCAAGTGAGGCTCTTTCATGACCGCTGATGTCAACAGTCCATCTGAAAATGAGAGTCTCCAATGACAGAGTGAAATCACAGATGCTCAACAAATGGTTTCAATCGTGTGACAATAACTGAAAGTGTACATTTAAAGACTTTTTGTATGGTATATGTTACTGTAAAGATCATAAAATGTCTGTAAACAAAAAATGAGAAAAACGTTATACTAGGAATTAATGAATAGCAATTATTGTGATAATGGAGTATAAAGGCCAATTCGACAAACACTGATCAACGCGGACAATCAGCAGATCACGGTACGTCGCTTCTCAAACACTTCGGGACTCGAAATGGGCGATTGAAGACGTTCAATGGGGTAACGCACAGATCTGTCAAAACAGTGTCTTGCCATTGGTCGCCGCCTGTCGGTGCAGTGTGAATTGGCCTTGCACTAAATGCCCATCACCGCCCAAAAACAAACCACATCTGCAGTGCTTGTGGGATCTACATTATAAGCCACATTCACTTGAACAGCAGTGAGGAATTGCCACCTATAATCAATCAAATGACAGACCAAAAATGTGGCGCCCAAAAAGATGGCTCAATAGATTCCGACAAAAATAAAAATGCCATCTTTCAATGGGACTGCCTGAGTGCAACCATCAAGTTTTTTCCTTCTTTTAAAAAGGAAACTGACTATACATTCATCTTTCGTGTCATTTTACCTACTGCATAGCTATCTGCCTAGTGTACACCTCTGAAACTTGCAATCACTACAATTTCGAGGTGGCAAAGAACAGTATTTATTACTGGTGATAAGAGACGCCCCCTTCAACATTAACTACCTATCAAAATAGCAGCTAATAAATGACATGGCTAAAACATAAATTTGTATGACTGAATCGTTTTCCTTACATTTAAGGCATTGGGACTTGCACATTTGGAAGCAAGACTCAGACACTGGAAGTAAAATTAGGAACAAGCAAACTACATTTTGTGCGTTAATTCAAGCAGTGCAATTCAAACATAAAGCACAATAACCTTGCATCACTACTAGCTCCACTCGCTTTAACGGGATCCAGAACTGTGCCATGCATAAAGCGAGCATGGGCATGTTTGTGTGTGTTGTGAATGTGAAGGTGTGACAGCGGCTACAGCGTGCACGCAGGCACTCATTAGTACATCACTTCATTTCAAACACATCCATTCATCTACACATTGATGCTTTGTGCAGACAGAGCGGTGCAGGTCAGACAAAAAAGGAAGATTTGATATTGGAAATCTGGTAGATTTTCCATCTATCAAGTCTCTGTTGTCATATCCTCCCACACTGAAAGAGATGAACAAGGACACCCTGCATTGCATCCACTCGCTGTTGTCATGGAGACACCTTCAGATGAGCTCCCAATCTTCTGCGCTCTCAGAGTTTTCAGCAGCCGTATTAACATATAGAAACCAACTTTAGTGTTGATGACAAAATCAAAAAGTGATTTAAAAAGGATACTGTTTTTAAAGGATTGTGGGAAGAGAAGAGTTTATAGCTGGCTGTTCATTAAGGGACTAGACTGTAGATTTCACTGACTGGGTGGAATGAAGCTTTGTGACGGCCATCTAAAAACCTACCGGTGCTAAACACTATACGCCACTTTCTCCCAGTTCTGGCTTTGTTGACATTTCGTCCTCTCTCCTGTCGTGGCGTTCATGGCAGCTGCGGGTGAAGATGCTCCATTGGTAGCCAGCGAAAGTGGGGCTGATTGGGATGTACTTGAAAATGCGATGACGCCGCAGGAAGTCCATACCGAAAGGAAGGTCGTAAGACTCCATTCTTTCGATTTTAGATGTGCTGCTTCTACGATTCATCTTACGAATGCCCCTTTCCTCCAGGGTGCCTGGAATAATATAGAAACAGAATGAACTAAAGCATGACCAACAAGAGAAAATAAAATAAAAAGTTTAGAATGTTTAATTAACTCTCTGGGCCTCTTCGAAAGATTTTACATTTAAATTTTTTTTTGCTTCATCGGAATGGGATGACACTTGGTGACTTTTGTTGCATTAGCTATGTGAGAACACAACAAATCTTGGACATATGTTGAAGGGTATAAACATTTTTTAAAAAAAGAAGTCCCACTTGACTCCTTCGTGGTCTAAAATTACCAACATAAAAATATAAATAAATAGAGCTTCAGACAACCGTTTTTTATGAGTGTATTATGAGATTGGCACCTACCAGGAATAGTATTATCCAGCACAAACGCCACAGAACCTCCAACAAACATGGCAGTTGTAAGCAGAACGTTCAGCACCTGATCTATCTGCACTATACCTATGACAGAAGAAAAGAATAAGAATGCTTACATTGTTCCTCATGTAATAATTTCCCATAAAAGAATGTGTGTTTGGGCATCTACCAGTGACGAGGGGGTTTTCTTTGAGGTAGCTGGGCAGCACCAGGCCGAAGAAGATGGAAAAGCCAAGGACAAACAGGTTGCGGGACGAGTTGAGATCCACAAACTGCAGGTTGGAAAGGCCAACGGCGGTGATCATGCCGAACAGCGTGCAGAACAGCGCTCCCAGAACTGGGTCCGGCAATGATGCGAATAGAGCACTGAATTTACCCACCATACCTAGCAGTAGCATCAGTGCTGCACCATACTGAATAACCCGCCTGCTGCCCACCTACACAATAAAACACACAGAGAGAGAAGAAACACACTCATTTATTTTCCATTTAATGTACTACATTTTATGCATTAGGATGTCAAAGCAATGGTTGTCAGTGATGGTTAAAGGTTCTCAATAAAATCAGGTCTCAAAGATTCTTTTCTGTGCAGTTTGATGTCACTGATTATTAAATTACATGACAATCACACAAATGACAACAAAAACACAGTTATTTATATACAGTAACAACTGAGAACCTGTTAAATGATAACCTGTTACCAGAAATATGCAAAAGTTTGGGGTGGGTATGAGGAAGTAAAGGAAGTAAAAACAGTCATATTATGTAAAATATTACTACAATTTAAAATGTGTTTTCTACTTTAATACATTTTAAAGTGTAATTTATTTCTGTGATGGCAAAGCTGAATCTTCAGCATCATTACTTCATTACTTTGTGACTTCAGAAATCATTAAAATATGCTGATTTGCTGCTCATTGGAACGGCCACGTGGGAGTAACAAAGCCGGTCAGGGCTTATTTCTTTAATGAAGTTCACTGGCAACTCAAGAGCTGCTCTCTTCAGCATTTACCGTCTTTAGTGTGCTAATGATCCACTGCAGTCACATGTATGTGCTTTTACCACCCAGCTCCTTAAGCCAAGCACTGTTGATGCTGAAACTGGTTTACGAGTCAAGATAGTGCTATTTTGTTTTCCTTCATTGTAAGTAAATGCACAAAATGGGGGGCAGTCGTGACTGGTGGCCTGCTGGTTAGAGATTCAGACTTGTAACCCCAAGGTTGCTGGTTTGATTCTCAACACAGGCAGGAAAAATGCAGGTGGGGGAGTGAATGAACAGCGCTCTCTTCCACCCTCAATACCCACGACTGAGGTGCCCTTGAGCAAGGTACCCAACCCCCAATTCTTGGCCTTCACGTCACAAAATAAATATAAGAGAGGGTGAATAGGAAAATATCCTACTTTTGTGATGCCCAGCACTCCGATGTTTGGACTAGAAGATGTGGAGCCATTTCCTGTCCCAAAGACGCCATCGAGGACACAGGAAATGCCCTCCATAAAGATCCCTCTGTGGAAAAAGAGATTCCATTATGGGAATGTGGAACGTATTAGATTAGGACATTAAAACATGCTAGATGTCTCATTCGTTTTAATATCACGTGCTGCTGTGTCTTTGTGTTGTACCTGTTAATGGCATGTATAGGTGGAGGAGGGGCACAGGAGAGACGGGCACAGGCGTAATAGTCTCCAATAGACTCTATGATACTGGCAACCACAGCACTCAGCATCCCAATCACCCCTGCTGCTGACACTGTAGGCAACCCCCACTGGACTAGAAAACAACACCAGTCACACAAAGCATTATGGGCAATCTAAGCATGTTAGTATACAGAGATGCCTATAGAAGGATTATTTAATATATTATATTCACAAATATGTTCATACATTGGACTGCTGTAAAAACAGAAGCTCTTCTCCAAAACCTAGTGAGCTGCCTACATAGGCAGCATCCTAAATGTCATGGAGCAACTTATGTAGCGAATAACTCTACACGCCACACTGGCTCAACAACAAATGATTTCAATAGAATTTGGTGTTAGCATGTCATTATGATACTTTAACGAGCACAAAAGTAAATAGAAACACAAATATTGTATAAAACACCATCTTTATTTTATTTCCACTAGTCACATATACACACACACACACTGTATATTTAATCACACAACCACACACACACACACACACACACACACACACTTACAGGGGTAGGGTATCTTAAACCAGGGAGCGGCTGCCAGGATGCCCTGTCGAGCGTCTGTTCGGGCGTAGAACCCATATTTGCCCTTCTCAGGAGGAAACACGTCAGTCACCGTGAAGATGAAACACAGAAACCATGACACAAGGATAGCCATGATGATCTACAGAGAGAGAGAAAGAGAGAGACACCCAAACACTTAAAAAAAGTAACCCAGACTTTTGAACACAAAGGCAAACATGTTATCCAACCTCCTTCACTAGCCTTCACAACAGCAGACAACACTGACCGAATCATCATCATCAAGGAACAATCTGTGTATATTTTGGCTTGCCTCTATCTGCCTCCCACGCTCACTTTCATTGCCATGTCAGTGTCTGCTATGCTTCCATTTAAAAGCCCAGACCAAAAAGATCTCTGAAACAGCATGGCGATTACGGCTATCATAAGAGCTGACGGTGGATTACGAGCGCTGCCAAGAGTCTGAAAGTGCCAACTCATGCTACTGGGAGCTGGAGACACCAGACTGCTAATGATGATGATAATTCCATTCATGGGAATGTGGATCACTTTGAAAAAAAAGATGCAATTAAATGACTCTTGAGATCTGGAACAAAATATGTCTCACAAATTTACCTGCCAATAGATTAAAGAAGCAATATTTGCAGAGTGAAATGAATCAGAGGAAATGACCCCCCCCCCCCCAAAAAAAAAAAACAGGAAAAAAACCAGGAAATATCAATCTAACTTCAGCTGCTATGAGGTTTTGCCTTACCTTACCTCAACCAAACATAAAAAAAAGAGAGATCACAATTTAAAATAATGTTTTTCTGTTTAATACAAAGCTGAATTTTCAGCATCATTAATCCAGTTTTTAGTATCACATGATCCTTCAGAAATCATTATAATATGCTGATTTATTATATTAGTTATGGCTGCTTAGCATTTTTGGGGAAACAATGATTCCATTCAAACATTTGAGGTAAGATTAAAAAAAAGAGAGAAATCAATACTTCTATTCATCAAGGATGCATTACATTAATCAAAAGTGACAATGAAGACATTTATAGTGTTACAAAATATTTGTTTAATAAATGCTTTAATAAATACATTTCATGAATGCAAATAAATGCAATTCATTGAACTTTCTATTCATTAAAGAATCCTGAAAAAAGGACCACCATTTTCACAAACAATATTAGCACAACTGGTTTTAACATAGATAAGAAGAAATGTTTCTTGAGCAGCATATTAGACTGATTTATTTTTTTTATGTTTCTAAACAAAAAAATCTTAATGTTTACAAACTTTTGACAGGTACAGTATATATATATATATATTCTCTACATCTTTATGAGCTTTCTTATCTTGGATTAATGTGGAGACACTCACTGGGAACATCTTGAACAGCTGGAAACGGTAAGACGTCCAGCCTTTTTTAGATTTGTAGATGGGGAGCGGCAACTGGATGTTACGAGCGTACTGAGAGAACAGCAGCACCAGGAATATGGTTCTGTTTAAAAGAGCGGAGGGAGGGGGAGAGAGGGAGAGAGAGAGAGAGAGAGAGAGAGAGAGAGAGAGAGAGAGAGAGAGAGAGAGAGAGAGAGAGAGAGAGAGAGAGAGAGAGAGAGAGAGAGAGAGAGAGAGAGAGAGAGAGAGAGAGAGAGAGAGAGAGAGAGAGAGAGAGAGAGAGAGAGAGAGAGAGATTACACGCCGAGTCCATAGAGCCAAAGATTGGTTACATGCACAGCCAAACGTGTTTGTGTGCAAGCCGTACTCACAGCATGGCAATGCCCCAGTGTTTGCCTGCCCTCTCTCCAGCAGCATGGAAGCCAGAGAGTCCGATGAGAGTGACAGTAGGTGTGATGGTGAGCGGCCCGATGTACTTCAGCAGGACACCTGGCAAACCTAAGGCCCCAATGACCACCTCGATTAGAGACGAGACTATTATAGCACCCTGGATCTACAGAGAGGGAGAGAGAAAGAGTTATTGAGTAAATCTAATCATGCAAACAATCTAAAAGAACCAAACAAAGAGGAAAAAGAGAGGAATTTACGATAAAAGTGGTAAAGGTTAAAAGCCATTAAGGTAGAAAAGTGACATTGACACAGTACTCTAGACAGTGTAATGCTCCATTTAATCGAATTCAGCTCAAGTTGCTTAATCTTCATGTCTGCCACGGTTTAGACCAAAATCAATATTGAATCTGTTTACACAAGTCTCTTAAAAGACAGATTAAGAAACAAAACAAAAAACAAGCAAAAATGTATGTAGCATTCATACCTTAGAAGCAATATTTATAGTGGCCTCTAAGAGTATTTGAACACTTATCCCTGCATTACTTCAAAAGAAGGTCTGGGTCTACAGTTATTCCTTTTATTTGTGCATTAATTACATTTTATTGCAACTTATATACACATTATTATATAATTGTATATACTAGTGACAGTATATCTTCATTTACAGACATTTCTATTCCAAATAAATGCTGTTCTTCTGAACTTAATAAAATAAATTCTCACAAAAATATTAAGCAGCACAACTGTTTTCAACATTGATAACATCCGTCCGTCCGTCCATCCGTCCATCCATCCATCCATCCATCCATCCATCCATCCATCCATCCATCCATCCATCCATCCATTCATCCATTCATCCATCCATTCATCCATCCATTCATCCATCCGTAGGGTCATGGGAAAATGTAGTGATATTTTAAATAGTCTTTCACAATATTACTGTTTTCATTGTATAGATCAAATTAATGTCTTGGTGAGCATAAGAGACTTCATTCAATAACGTTGAAAAATCAAAATAAAAAGTAGTTGCAGGACCAGGGCCTTGTTATGGCAAGGCAAATGGGTCAGAGTATTTCTGAAATGGCAAGGCTTGTGGGTTGCTTCCAGTCAGTAGTGATGAGAATTTACTAACAGTGGCCCGAGAATGGACAAACCACAAACCGGCGACAGGGTGTTGGGCGCACAAGGCTCATCGATGCAAGGGCAATGAAGGCTTTGCCGTCTGGTCCGAGCCAACAATAATGATGGTTATGGGAGGAATGTGTTACAACACACAGTGCATCACACTAGCTGTGTCCGCCGTCAAAAGTGCCTTCAATGGGCACCAGAGCATCAAAACTGGATCCTAGAGCAGTGGAAGAAATTTGCCTTGTCCGGTGAGTCCTGATTTATTTTACATCACATGGACGACAACAAGCTGGTGGAGGGAGTGTGATGCTCTGGGTAACGTTCTACTGGGAAACTCTGGGTTCGCGACAACAAGCTGGTGGAGGGAGTGTGATGCTCTGGGTAACGTTCTACTGGGAAACTCTGGGTTCGGCCATGCTATTGGTTAACTATCCAGTTAAATCGAGGTCCTGACTCTCTGTCGTCATTAAAAATCCCATTGCACTTCTCGTAAAGAGTAGGGGTGTAACCCCGGTGTCCTGGCCACATTCCCTCCATTGGCCCTTATCAATCATGGCCTCTTAATAATCCGCATCAACTGAATTGGCTCGATCACTCTCTCTCTCCTCTCCACCTACAGCTGGTGTGTGGTGAGCGCACTGGGGACGTTGTTCTGTGGCTGCCGGCGCATCATCCAAGTGGATGCTGCACACTGGTGGTGATTGAGGAGAGATTGCCTGATATGATTGTTAAGCGCTTTGGGTGTACAGCAGTACATAGGAAATGTGCTATATAAATGCCTCATTCATTCATGATAGCACCTAGGGTCCCACAATCCCATGGAGCAATCCTGTTAAAACCCACTATAGACCTTAACTTTCCACTTTTTTTTTCATTAGTTTCACACCAGTTCCTCTATCGGTTTTACGTTCCTCATTAAATAGTTATGTTCTCATCTCTTTCGGTCTCTTTGTTTTAACACACCTCTCGTATCCTGGGGTACCAGATGTCTTCTGTGTGTGGCAGCTCTGTGGCATTTAATACAGCAAAACCTGTAGAGAAACATGACAATCCGATTACTGACTGAGAAGGTACATGAGTGTGTGCAGGGTTGCTGCAAATTTAAGGCTTTTTAAGAAAAAACCTTTACGCTTGGGGTTGACAAAAATGATCTCTTGATATTTTGGGGGATTTTGTCAATAATAATAATAATAATTAGAATATATGTTGGTAACACTATTTTACAGTGTCCTTGTTACATATGTTACATGTACTTACCATAGCAATAATAGTAAATTATGCATAATTACATGCAACTAACCCTCAACCAAATCCTAACCAAACCCTAACCCTATAGTAAGTACATGTAGTTAATTCATATTACTCAGTACTTAAATATAATTACACTGCAACAATGACACCTTAAAATAAAGTGTAACCTATATTTTTAACTGAGTGTGTTTTTGAGCTGGTTTAGACCTGTCCTGGACAGCTGACTGCTGAAGATAATTCTCCTTTAATATTTTTCAATATTTATTTAAGACACGAGGCAAGACTTTTTAATGCAAGCGGGAACCCGCGTGTGTGACATGTACCTGTTGTGTTACATTTCCACTTGTCCAGTGAAAGAATGGCTCTTGATGGGGCGAGAAATGCAAAAGCACTAGCTTGGAACAATGGAAGCCTGGAGGCAAAACACACACAAAAACACAATAAATCAATCACAAGAACACATACCCTTAAAAACAACAACAACAAAAACAACACTCTTGTACCTTGGAAGCTTCTATTATGTGTGGCTGACAAGAAAAGCTTTTAACCCCATCATGAGGTCACTCCCCTGAATCAATGATAATCCACCAATTCCACAACAAAACAGTTTGGAACTCTTCAGCTACTGTTCCTAAACACTTTCCAACAATACTATTTACAGTTGACTGTGTAATATGAGATGATATTTCACAAAACTGACTTACTGCAAAGGTGGCACCCTATCACAGTACCACGCTTGGATTCACTGAGCTCTTCAGAACGACACATTTTTTCACCACAAATTTTGTAAAAGAACACTATAAAACAAGTTGCTGCCTTTTTCAATTTTCAACTTTTTTTTATGAGTTGAGGGAATGTAAACACATATGTTGTCATAACTTATTGATCATATAATTTTTTACAGTGCAGTATGCATGGCTAGGTGCTTGATTTTACACCTGTGGCAATGGGTCTGACAAAAAAAAAAAAAGATGAATTTAATCAAGAGGTGCGTCCCAATACTTTGTCCATACAGTTTATATACAGATCTGCTTGTGGATATCTAGTTCACTAGCTATGAAGCAACTAAACACAAATATTTTCAAAGATTTATGCCACTAACATGACACTGGCAAATCCCCTGATAATTTCAAAATAAATTTTATCCAAATACAAATAAATAGTAATTTATTAATATTTTATATTTAACAAGTATACGATACTATTTATATATTTAATACAAATATGCAAAATACAGCAAAATTACTTTTTAGAAACATTTAGAAAACTAGCGTTAACTAAAGCCAGCAGAGAAATTGTTTTGTGTATTGATACATATTCATTGTAATGCTCATGAGTGAGACATTTATTGGCTTTGCTCAAACCACTAGATGTCTCCACACACACTTCTCACATCACTGATGGGGCTTCGAAGTCTACAAAACTAAGGCCAAACTCTCGCTCTCATTCTTTTCCCCCTTATCTTTACTTACGAACACTAAATGTCATGCAAACATGGCGACTTAAAGAAAAAACATGTTTTACAAAAAGCTAAATTAATACAATAATACAGATTATATTTAAAAAAGTTTGCATTATGTGGGTCCAAATAAACAGAATGTTTAAGGTCAAAAATCTATTCTTTATGATTAAAGCGTTTAATCAGATTTAACATGTATCAGGTATCAGTAGTGCATTGTTATTTTAGTATCATTAAAATACTATAATGGCTGTTGTTAATATTGTAAATTAGATTTAATATTTTCTGTTTTATATTGATTTTAGTTACATTTTTAGTATTTTACTTTTTTTTAAATAAACGTGTATAGTTCTTATCTACTTATTTGTTTTAGTGATTTTAGTACCAAACTAAATTGTGAAATTTTGTATTATTTTATTTGCGTTAATGTTTTTTATGGTTTTAATTTGATTTAATGATAATAACCCATACCTCAGGCACAAAAACAAGCTATATGGAAATATACTAGTTAACAGAGGCAGAACAAAAAGACCGCTCACATACAGTGACTCAGCACACAGGTCTGACGGCAACACTTGCCCAGTCCTTTCCACTCTTATCTTCCTCTCATTTCCCTTTTTTTGGTCACTTGCTCAGGTTTCCCTGGAGACAGCATGTGCCACGAGCAAGTGACGTCAGAACAGAGGGATCAAATGCGCAAGAAAGACATCAGACGGCCCTCTTACACATGGGGCTAAGTGGCCACAAAAGAACATTGAGTGCAAGACACAGAACAGGCCACGTCTAAACGTCTTTATGACACGAACAGCCTAAAGGATCAGACCTCTACAGATACTCACCCTCCCCATCCTGCAATATAGACTGCCACTGTTCCAGATTCCTAATACCCATGCACTGTAAATTCATGCTTCCCTGTTGGGGTTTTATGTCACATAAAACTGTATTGCGCCATAAATGACATTAAAGTGAATTACTGGAGCAAAACATCAACAATGGTAACTTACGGGGGAAATAACAGTTTCCTGAATTGCTGTGATTTGATGCTTTATATTTTGGTACGGGCTTAAACAGATCCAAAACACTGCTTATTTAATAAGGGACCAGCATGTACTCGTTTGTTTTAACAATCCTTATTCAAATCAGAGGTGAGGCCACATAAGGGCAATGAAGGTGCAGCACATTCCACATTGATCTAACCAGTGTCTAATGGTTTGCAAATTATATGAATATACAAAATAACTAAGAAACTGAATTTTGTCAGCACATTTATTAAATCATGTTTCTGTTTAATATTTACAATAACCGTTAAAATGTTTGGGGTTGTTATGATTTGTTATAAATCTCTTATGCTCACCAAGGCTGCATTTATACAGTAAAAAAAGCACTACTGTGAAATATAATTGAATGTTATTATTACATATTTCTCAAATGTTAAATGCTATAACAACAAAAAAAAGTTGATATTTTAATATTTTTTTCAATGCAAAGCTGAATTTTCAGCATCATTACTCCAGTCTTCAGTGTCCCATGATCTTCAGAAATAATTTTAATATGCTGATTTGATGATCAAGAATCATTTTTTCTTATCAATCATTTAGAAAACAATTTTTCGACTTCATATTTTTGTGGAGGATTTTTTTTTAGGATTCTTTGATGACTAGAAGGTTCAAAAGAACAGCCTTTATGTGAAATAAAAATGTTAGTGTGATGTGACATTATAAATGTCTTTATAATTAATGCTACAACAGTTATTGGTCAATATTGGATATTTTTATTGTGCTAATTATCTATCAGTATCAGGCAATATTGGATATGACTAAATTTCAAAAGAAAATGATAAAATTTTAATATTGGGCATGTATTGGCCAAAACATGAAAATAATAAATATGTACATTTAGAAACAAATTTAATAGCAAACCATAGGCCTATAGGCTTAGGAAACGTAAGAGAAGGAATAAAAAACAAAAGTCCACCCAATTTCAGCTTGGAACACAGATTTGAATCTCTCACATTGTGTCACTTCCTCATTCTCAGCACCAGTTTTCTGCCTGAACTGTAGCACAATAAAGAGCTGAAGGCCTTCATTACCGAGTGATTAAAGACTCTGAAAGATCCACAGATGACCACAGCTAAAATTGAACAGACATTTTCTACAGACCTGCTGCTACACAACAACAACAAAAAAAAAAAGTAACTGGAGAAGAGAATGTATTTAAGAGTGCACGCACGCTCTACGCACCTTGTAAGAGTTTGTGTCTTAGGCTGGATTTGTGTTAAACGAAAGCCAGTGAAAAACAAAAAACACACAAAAAAAACCTTTATTCAACAGGAACGCCCTTCCTCTTCACAGAACTGAGAGAAATATTTCCAAATCTAGGTTACTGGGTCACTTCACTTTCAGCAGGAGGGAGGAGAAAGACGAGGAAAAGCAGGGGAAATAAAGACAGAGAGATCAAAATTACTGAATGTAAGGTGGAGGAACAACAGGGGAAAATGTTTTTTTCCCTTACATATATAAATGGAAATTCATATTGAAATGTCAAAAGACAAAAAAAAAAAAACTAGATTTTTTAGCCACATCAGCCAGCTCAACTGTATATAAGAGTAGGATTATATCATGAGATAACATGTCATGATACATGCCCAGACATACAAAGAAAAAAACTAATTACAGCATTAAAGACTGTAAACTCCAAGTTCACCTTTGTCAGGTTATGACGTTTGAGCC
Source organism: Meda fulgida (assembly GCA_030578275.1). Classification (NCBI taxonomy): domain Eukaryota; kingdom Metazoa; phylum Chordata; class Actinopteri; order Cypriniformes; family Leuciscidae; genus Meda; species Meda fulgida. Next base: position 14,790,376 of record CM060623.1, on the reverse strand, counting down.
ATTGTTCTGACTTGCCTACCCAACCCACAAGAAGACATCCTGTACATCGCAATGTGCTAATAATGTGCTTTCGTTGTAAACAGGCAGTTTTACGATGACTATTCTGATGACAGGCCAGTGTGAAAGCTGAGATTCTCCACCGATGTCTTGACTGTGGTCAGATTGTTCTACAGTAGGGATCACACTGGGAAATAAACTTGTGACAATACCAGTATTGTGGGCATCAGGGAGCCGCTATCTTAAGGTATTGAAATGGGTATCGAGATATTGAAATCACTTTTGAATGTGCGCTCGCTTATCACTTTCGCTATCAGGACCTGTGATGGCCAGGATTTATGCCACACAATTCTTACATATTAATCTTTGCATTGATCAATAAATAAAAGGACATTACTATATTGGTTTGGTTTAAGATCTGTATTTGTCATTGTACGGAGTCAGTCCACAGACTTAGTTATTTGGCTTAAGGTTAAAACCAGTTAAAATTCCTCTTTGGCTAAAATTTGATTTTTAAAAACATGGTAAGTACCTGGATTGTTTCAGAGATTCAAACAGGAAGTGGATCTGTTTTTATGGGAATTCTAAAGGAAGTGAGAATGTAAAAACTTTGATGTATTAGAGGGGACATAGGAAAATGTGATGTCCTGATCAATGTGACTTTTGGTTAATGGAAATCTTTTCGCATTAACTAAAATGTAACCATGGCTCTAAATTTTGTTAAATGTATTGTGTTCATTCCAGGGTTTTTGTTGTTACTCTTGTGAGAATGTGTATGGTTTTTGGTTTCATGGTGCTGGCCACCTCCTATAAATGCAGTGTATGTCTTTTCTAGTTAGAGTCTTGTTACTTATTGTGCCCTGGAAAAGTGGTGCTGATTTTGGTCCTCAAAAGGCTCAAGCTCAATTATGTCCTTTTTGAATACTGGCTTTTCCTGTGATATAACCCAAATGGAATATAATTTGTTGATATTTTTTGAACTGTTAAAATGTTTGCCTTTTTCCTCTCTATTAAGGCTTGATCACTTTCTTTCTTGCGTAAGCAAGATTCATTAAAGGCTGTCACAATTGAAGACAACTTTGCTCCCTGTTGTGGGGATGGATGCTCCATCACAGGAGCATTTACTGTATAAGAAAAGATATTAGTCAATATCTTGCATCCAATTGCACCAAGTCTGGCTAGACAGACAGAAGCGCGCAGCCAATGCCAGATAAGGCCCCGTCCCCTACCTGAGGGCATATAACGCCTGCAAGCGCTGCTATTCTCCAGTTGACATTCGCTTCTCGCAATCTCTGCATGTACACAGTTTGATTGGATTTTACACTGTTCACTTGCGTGTCTTCAGGAGGAAGTAGACTGACAGAGTGATCAGCTTCCGCCAGTTGTGACAGTCGTTTTTCAGCCTATCAGCTGTGTTCTGTATCTGGAGCCGCCCGCGCTCTCGCCGTTCTCACCACCTCCTCCTTCCACGGCTGCCGCCAGAGATTTTTCCGAGTTCTTCGCCTATATGTCGCTGTCTAAACCTTCCGCTTCTCCGGGGAACAGCCTATCACGGGCCTGCCCGGCCACGTATGGTGCTCTCATTGCCGGTAAGGAACTTCACTCGTTCTGCGTGGTCTGCTTGGGCCTCAAACACGCTCAAGAAGCCTTGGAGAACCCGGAGAATTGCAGTCATTGCCTTATGCTGTGCTAAAAGCTTTTATGACACCATCTCAAAGTTGCCGCGACCCAGTGTGCCGAGCTCGGCCTTTCTGACTCGGATGGGGGACACGGTGATGACAACACGCTACCAGGGGACTCCCGGGCCGCCACCTCACTTATTTGGGCTGACCAGCCCAATCCTGCATTCCCCGAAGAGGACATCTTAACAGGAAACCTCACGCTCATCGACGAACCGGCCGGTTCCGGCAACGAGGATGACGCGGCCCCTCTGGGGGTCTCAGAGGACGAGGAGGCCATCCCGCCCTCTGGCGTTCCCCAGACCATCTCCCACGCGGCCTTGCCTCAGTCCATCCTCCTGGATGTTTGTGAGCGAGCGGCTGCTTGCCTCAACATTTATTGGCCGGCTCCACAGAGCGCCACTGACCAGGAGAGGGACATTTACGACGGGAAAGTTCTGGGAGCCCCTCCCGGTCCAAGGAAACAACTCTTACCCATCCTTCCAGCATGCGCGAAGCACATGAGACACAACTGGAGCGACTCGCTCGCTTCAAACATGGTCTCACGGGCCTTAAGGTTAAGGATATGGCCTTCCATCGCCAGGCACCTTAACCCCGCCCAGGGAGGGCTGCTCGCTACCCCCGGTCTTGCCCTACAAGATTGAACGTTTTTCTGCCTCAGGTCACCAGGCCGCGTACAAGTCATTGGCCTTGGCTGTCAGGGCCCTAAACGTCTCTTCCCTTCTTTTTCCGCTTACCATGCGGAGATTTTTGACGAATTAGGGCAGGAACACCTTCTCTGCCCTTGTGCCTGCCTGATGTTCGGACGTTGGGGGAATCGAGTCCTCCTTCACGGGCCATGAGCCCTCCGGACTCTCTTCTTGTCCCAGAACCCTTTCCAAAAGGCGCAGGGTTTCCCGCGGATGGGTTTACGTGTCACTCGCGAGTCACGAATGGGCTTGGCAAAATGTTTCGGCTCCCGAGTGGGTGATGTGTATAATAATGCAGGGTTACAGACTTCAGTTTGCTATGACACCCCCGCATTTCAACGGCATTCTCTCTTCACACACGGAAGAGAGCGCCTCACACATTCTGAAAGAAGAAAATATCCTCCATCCTAAACAAGGGAGCGATTCAGTTGGTGCCCCCCAATCTGATGAATCAGGGATTTTATTCTCGTTATTTCCTGGTCCCAAAGACAGACGGCTCTCTCCACCCAATATTGGGCCTCCGTGCGTTGAACAAACATTTGAGGATATACAATTTCAGAATGCTAACTCATGGCTTGTTCGCCTGCGCCATAAAACAGAACGACTGGTTCACATAGGTCCATCTGAAAGATACTTTCTTAAAAATAAGCATTTATCCTTCACACAGGAAGTTTCTTCGTTTCGCCTACCAAGGCACATGTTACGAATTCACAGTTCTGCCGTTTAGACTCGCCCTAAGTCCTTGTTGTTTTTGTCTGTGTGCAGAGGCGGGTTTAGCACCCATGAGAATGTCAGGTCTGAGGATTCTGACATACATAGACGACTGGCTCATTATAGCCGAAGGAGAAAGTGTTGCAGGACACCTGCCGTGTGCTTGCGCACATCACATCTCTCGGTTTCAGGGTGAATGTGAGCAAGAGCAATTTTATACCCAGTCAGAAGGTCATTTTCCTGGGCTTGGAGTTGAACTCAGTCTCCATGCAAGCGCATCTCTTTCAAGAGTGCGTTCTCTCTTTAACGCACAGGGAACCCCTCTGGGGACGGTTATGATGCGGAAAGTTGTGACGACGGATGCGTCCTTAACAGGCTGGGGTGCCACCCAGGAGGGCAGAACGGTGAACGGTCTGTGGCCGAGCAGACTACGCTCAGCGCACAAATTATTTAAAGCTTATGACCAACTGGAAAGCTCTGAATCATTTTCTGCCTCATCTGCAGGAACATCATGTGCTCATACGCTGCGACAATACCATGGCGGTGGCTTATATCAACCGTTAGGGCGGCGTGCGCTCGTCAAAACAGAGGCGCAGATCTTCTATCGAGGGTAAACCCAATCTACGGAGATTGGCACCTTCACCCGCAGATATTAGCTATGTTATGGATGAGATTCGGACAGGCAACCATAGATCTATTCGCCTCGCACGAAAACCACCATTGTCATATGTTCTTCTTGCTAAAGGACGTGGACGTGCCCCTCGGGGTAGATGCACTGGCCCACCCATGGTCCAGAGTGCTGCTGTATGCTTTTCCTTTCCTATGCCTGATAATTCCCACACTGGCCATGATGAGAGAGCAGAGCCTGTCTCTCATTCTGATAGCACCCAGGTGGCCCAAAGCACCATGGCAGGCAGAGATAATCCCTCTGTTATATGCCGAGCCGTGGCACCTCCCCCCTCACACGGACCTATTGTCTCAAGCGAATGGGGAGATTTATCACCCACACCCGGACAGGCTGGCTCTCTGGGCTTGGCCCGTGAGAGGACGAACCTAAGAGCTCTGGGGCTTTCGCCGCGTGTTATTGCTACTATACAGAATGCCAGGGCCGTTTCTACACGGTCCTTATATGGCTGTAAGTGGCAAGTGTTCGAAGGGTGGTGTGATGGGCGTGGTCTCACATCTTATCAGTGCTCAGTTCCTGACATTGTGTTTCCTTCAAGACCTCATGGAAAAAGGGAGGTCTTTTTCCACTATTAAGGTCTACCTGGCTGCGATTTCGGCCAGCCATGTGGGATTTGAGGGCTCAACAGTCAGGCAGCATCCTCTAATCCGCACATTTATGAAGGGTGCCCGTCGCTCTTTGCCAGTTGTCAGGAGAACTGTTCCTGAGTGGGACCTCTCCATGGTGCTTGAGGCTCGGTCTCAGTTTCCTTTTGAGCCTCTGGGAAGTATTTCCCTGAAGTTGCTGTCCTTTAAGACAGTCTTGCTCTTGGCATTAGCTAAACGTGTCAGTGAGCTACATGCACTCTCAGTTCATTCCTCGTGCACTAAATTCTCTCTTAGTGGAGATAAGGTTTTCCTTAAGCCTAATCCGGCCTTCATTCCGAAATGCTTTCCTGCGTTCACTTCGGAGGTGTTGGAGCTGTCCGCTTTTCACCCACCTCCCTTTTCCTCCCCGGAGGATCAGAGGCTAAATGCTCCGTGTCCCGTCCATGCTTTACAGACATATATGACCAGGACCAGTGCTTTCAGGAAGAGCGACCAGCTCTTTATTTCATGGGCGCCCCCTCATAGAGGGGATCCCATATCTAAGCAATGCCTCTCACATTGGCTTGTGAATGCTATAGCTTTGGTATATGAATCAAAGGGAGTGCAGCCTCTAGGGGACATCAGAGCTCATTCCACGAGGGGCTTAGCCGCCTCTTGGGCTTTGTTTAAGGGAGTGTCACTGCAGGACATCTGCTCCGCTGCCAGTTGGGCTTCTCCTCATAACTTTGTGAGTTACTACCGGCTGGATGTCACAAGTATCTCGGTAGCACATTCGGTTTTAGGGGTGGGGTCTTCTTAGCCCTTCCCTGCAACCCCGTTGGAAGTAACGAATAGGAGTGAATGGGCCGGCTGGCCATGCACATTCCTGTCCCCAAGCATGCCTTCTGGGTGTATATATGTACATTTGTGTTGCTGGGGTTATTATCATGTGTGTGCCACATACATGTTTCATGTCCTGCATGTGCACAGCAGTTGTGTGTGCGCGTCTGGATTGCAGGTGCATGATTATGGGACGTATCAGGCACCGCCTCCCTGGGGCGACCGTTCTTCTCTGGCTTTCAGAACCTCACTGTGAGTGTATTGGGCAATCGGGGAGCTGTCCATGTCCATGTTACTACCGGGTGGATGTCACCAGTATCTCGGTAGCACATTCGGTTTTAGGGGTGGGGTCTTCTTAGCCCTTCCCTGCAACCCCGTTGGAATTAACGAATAGGAGTGAATGGGCCGGCTGGCAATGCACATTCCTGTCCCCAAGCATGCCTTCTGGGTGTATATATGCACATTTGTGTTGCTGGGGTTATTATCATGTGTGTGCCACATACATGTTTCATGTCCTGCATGTGCACAGCAGTTATGTGTGTGCGTCTGGATTGCAGGTGCATGATTATGGGATGCGTCAGGCATCGCCTCCCTGGAGCGACCATTCTTCTCTGGCTTTCAGAACCTCACTGTGAGTGTATTGGGCAATCGGGGAGCTGTCCATGTCTCTCCCATAGGTGGATCTCGAACTGTTCGAGATGATGAAAGAGAACAATAGGTTACTATCGTAACCCCGGTTCTCTGAAACATTGAGTGGAGAGATCCACCAGCTTTGCCCCGCTTGACGCACGAGAAGCGAATATATTTACTGGAAAAGAGCAGTGCTTACAGGCGTTATATGCCCTCAGGTAGGGGGAGGGGCCTTACCTGGCATTGGCTGCACGCTTCTGTCTGTCTAGACAGACTTGGTGCAATTGGATGCTTCTGTAGAAGTCAGGTACGGATGCCCTTACCATAGGTGGATCTCTCCACTCGATGTTTCAGAGAACCGGGGTTACGATAGTAGCCTATTGTTTTTATTTCTATAAAAAAGCTAAACGACAGAGTGCCGTGGTGGGTAGGTTATGGAATCAGTGTATGGCCAAACACCGTGTAACACTAGTAACACTGACTACCGTAGCTAGCCTACTCTACAGTAGATGTTATCATCTTCTCTACCATATTAAAAAAAAATTAAGTGAAGCAGATGCAGTACTTGCTGAGCTAAAGTGTTCTTGTAAACTAAGCCTTAAATCTTGTGAATCTAACATCCTGAAAATAATCAATAAAACCACCCACATACGAAACCAAATACTGTTTGTACTTCAAACATGAACAAAATTTACTGAAAACTTTCATGTTTCAATCACATATACACACACATAGATATAAATCCATATATACTGTACATAAATATATAGTTACATGTTAACTGTTGTGCTTGTTAGTTGAGTTGGGTAAACTCCACTTGACAGTGGAGCAGTGCATGGGATTTACCACACAGGCCAGATTTTAAACTTTGTTCCCTATTGTAACCCCATTGCTCAACGTGTCTGGAACATGTTCTAACAGCTAAACCTTGCTTTAACAAACTCACACTTACCGGCAGCCAAATGTAGTCTGCAGCAGGGTGGTGATGCCCACGCAGAAGAAAATGGTGCCAATCAGCTGACTGGTTGCCCATTGGTCATGACCCACACACATGGCTTCAGCCAGCAGGAAGGGCACAGCGATAGTTCCACTGAAGCAGGTAAGGTAGTGCTGAGGAAAAACAATGTGAAAAGAAAAGAATATCTAGCTCTTTATCTCTGTAATGGAGAACATCAAATCTTACACAAGCGTAGGGTAACTGTAGTAAATGTAGGGTCACTGCTGTAAAGTCAAGGGTCACTACTTTAAAGTTGCGTGCCACTGCTCTAAAGTCTAGGTTTCACTGATGAAAGTCGAGTCACTTCTTCAAAAGTCATGGGTCATTGCTGTGAAGTTGTGGGTCACTGCTGTGAAGTCTAGGGTCACTGCTGTGAAGTCTAGGGTCACTGCTGTGAAGTCTAGGGTCACTGCTGTGAAGTCTAGGGTCACTGCTGTGAAGTCTAGGGTCACTGCTGTGAAGTCTAGGGTCACTGCTGTGAAGTCTAGGGTCACTGCTGTGAAGTCTAGGGTCACTGCTGTGAAGTTGTGGGTCACTGCTAAAAGTCTAGGGTCACTGCTAAAAGTCTAGGGTCACTGCTAAAAGCCTAGGGTCACTGCTGTAAAATCAAGGCTCACTGCTTCAAAGTCTAGTTTCACTGCTGTAAAGTTGAAGGTCACTGCTGAAAAGTCAAGGGTCACTGCTGTAAGGTAAAGGGTCACTGCTGTAAAGTTGAAGGTCACTGCTGAAAAGTCAAGGGTCACTGCTGTAAGGTAAAGGGTCACTGCTGTAAAGTTAAAGGTCACTGCTGAAAAGTCAAGGGTCACTGCTGTAAGGTAAAGGGTCACTGCCATAAAGTTGAAGGTCACAGCTGAAAAGTCAAGGGTCACTGCTGTAAGGTAAAGGGTCACTGCTGTAAAGTCTAGATGTCCCTGCTGTAAGTTGAGGGTCACTTCTTCAAATTCAAGGGTCACTGCAAAAAGTCTAGAGTAACAGTTTCAAAATCTAGTTTCACTGCTGTAAAGTCAAGAGTCACCGCTTCAAAGTCTAAGTTTCACTGCTGAAAGTTAAGGTTCACATCTTCAAAGTCGAGGGTCACTGCTGTAAAGTCGTGGGTCACTGCTAAAAGTCTAGTTTCACTGCTGTGAAGTTGAGGGTCACCACTGTAAAATCAAGGGCCACTTCTTTAAAGTATAAACTTTACAGTCACTGCTATAGTTCACAGCTATAGTTCAGTTATAGCTGGTAAATGAACATCTTAAAAGTCTGGGGCTCATTACTGTGGCTGTGTATGCGTTTGTACCTGTAAACCCAGGAACACACACAGGTACCAAGGTGGTGTGTCCTCTATGGTGTATATCATGTCCATTCTCCTGGCATCTGTACTGTCTGCACTGTCCACAGTCCCTGACATGGAGCACTGATGGGGAGAGTAAACAAGACACATGGGAGTTAGGCTATGGGACTTCCCTATGGTAGATAATTATTATCTATTATCTGACAGATAATAGGGTAACCCATTCCTTATTACAGAGAAGCTTAGTGAGAGCTGTACACTATAAACAGCATCAGCGCACACACACACACACACTTCAAATGGCATCAGAGGGAGATCAGTGACTCTATATGAAATTATCCGGAAATAAACAAACTGCCTAATAAACTCAGTTGTAATCTTCAAAATTGAAAGAAGACATTGCTATTATAGTTATTCTGTTACATGTTAAAATAAGCTGTAATGGAAAAATATGTGCCATTACTGAAAACTAGTTAACAATTTAACCAATTAAACCACAAAGCAAAGATACAGTACAGCCATAAAATTCTTGTCTGTCTTTGAACATTTTTCAAAGCAGTAAGATTAGTCTTGTATTACAAATTTATAAAATGTTCTGTACAATGTGTTTTACATTTTGAGGCATAGATGATGAGATTCAAAGAGGATTAAGTCAAGCAACCCAGGTGTCTGACATTAAACTTTTGTCTATATGCACCTCCTGAACAGTGTCAAGGTATGGGTGATCCTGTCAGGATTATCATCTATGCATTTGAATGAGACGGTTATGCTGATGAGATCAGGTAAACAAGCTGACTCCTGAACTTCCTTTACATGCCACCTCTATGTAAATCCCTCCCCCCTTGAAAGGTATATAAACTACAATGTAAAGTTCCCTTAGTTAGACTTGGATGACTACAGCGATGCACAGCGAAGTCCTCAATAATGAATAACTTCTGCTTGAAAAATATCCCAACGTCTCCTGGTCTCTGCTTCGATGAAGGAAAAGTTTCTAACAGCCTTCAGCTGTCCCTTGCTACAGTTATCTTTATTTTAAAGACAAAATCGGTTTTGTGACAATGAAAATCTGGATTACCAGTCAAATAATTCTCATTTCTGACAGATATAACTGGCAACACAGAACCAGAGAAAAAGTCAGAAACCCAATGTCTTGCATCAGCATTGCTTCACAAAAGGCAAACACTGAGGAAATTCCACTGCAATGTTGTGACCTCCCAAATCCCTGATCCCTCTGTGGGGGAAAAGTGCCGAGTCATAATGACTGAGTTATTACCAAACAGGGCTTAATACAGAGTGGATAAGCAAGACTGGTACGAGTAGCTCCTTGATTTAAAGGTGAAGTTTGTCATTTCTACATCACCAAAAAAAACTCACCTTGTCCTCAGTCTGACTGTCTTTCGCGTAAATGGCCATGAGTTGTGTGTCCTCTGCGTCTTGATCTCCAGGGGTTTGCACGGCACCATTAACCACCTGTCAAATACAGAGATATTTGCAAAGATCACATATTTACCAAGCAACAAAACAAGGAAAATGGTTGATGCTACAAGCAAACTTTTCTATCATCACAAAAGAGAAAAATGGATGTGGACGTATCTGTAAGAAATCAGACAATATGTAGTTTAGCTTGGCATACGAAGGGTTACGATTCCAGAAGCTTTGCTTTGGTTCTCTTTGCCAAATTCAAATGCCAGGGTTTCAGTGTCAAGCATATTAGTTTTACCTTACGACCTCATGACATTGCACCCCGACACTGACGAGACTTATCAGCCCACTGAAGTCCACAAGGGCAATTTCACACACACACACACACACACACACATTTCAGAGAAAGGTTTATGCAGATAAGGGATCACTCTCATGTAGGAAAGAGTTCACCAAAAAAAATTATGGTTTAGCAATAAGTTAAGTTTATACAATAAATTTTTTTTTGGTTGTTCTTTATGACATCATACTAGACAGAAGATTCATGACTGCACAAACAACCTTTAGTCTTTCAAACAATAATTACATACAAAAATATCTTAGAAAAAAAGACGAGTATTAGAAAAGAACACAGGTCCCAAATAATTAATCAACAATTGAGAACGATATAACAAAAGAACAACAGCAAAATAATGATATAGTCCGCATAAATGTTTTAAGAGAGTGTTTGCTATGTAATTGTCTTTAAGGGAGTGGTGGGCATGACTAAGGGAAACTCGAGACTTGATATGAATGTCTTCATAATGAGTGAACAGATAAAGTTAGAGCACAGACCGGACCGACTGATAAAGGGACACTTCTGTGGAAGGACGAGATAAAAACAACTCTCTAATAGATAGATAACCTCTTATAGAAGCGCACACACAAGAAAGTAAACATTGGCTTCTTGACATGTTTATTAAATGGTTCACGCAAAAATGACATTTCTGTCATTAATAACTCACCCTTATGTAGTTCCAAACCCGTATGACCTTCGTTCATCAACATTTCTTACTTTTGTTAATGTGGAAAACAGTTGTGCTGATTTTTTCAGGATTCTTTAATGAATAGATAATAAAAAAAATAAAAGTTAACTGCCCCTAAAAATCTTACTGAACCCAAGCATTTGAATGGTTAGTGTATTTATAACACCACTACATTTATGACTTGGTGTGTGGATCTTCAAAAGAAATGTTTTCCATGCCATAATGGTAAATCTGTTGTTTGTCATTCCTGGAAGTTTATTGACACTTGAATTCTGGAAAGCCAGATTTTAAATGGCACTTCCTTAAAGTAGGAATTTGCATACCACACGTGACCATGCACACAAGCGGTTGACACACACCCTGTCCTGTCACTGAAATGACAGGCTTGAAGCTATTGCTTTTTAGCCCTATGATTAACAATCCCACACACACACACACACACACACACACACACTCACAGGGATGGGATAGAAGTGTGCACTGTGTTTGTTCTCCTCTTCATATTTTCCAGGCTCTGCGGTGGACTCCATGGATTTGGAGGTAGTGTTTTTACCAACACCCATTCCTCTCCTTTGCTCCTCTGCCTTGACCTCCTCCTCTTCCTCTGTTCCTCTCCTCCGCTCCCTCTCCCGCTCGGGTAGAAACACTGCTCCTCTGCCTGTCAGCACACACTCATGCTCCACTGATTGTCCAGCCAGATCATCTGAGGTGAAACAACAGCGCAATGCTATTAATGAATGAATTATAAAATTGCGGCATTCATCTAATGACTTCCTGCAATCATTCAACAAAATAAAACCATCCATATAGTCATAAACCAATCTAATTCACTGAAAATCATCCCCTTTTAAATCTTGTGTGTGTCAAATAAAAATGAAACACTTCGCAAAGTCAAAGGCAGAATGAACTGGACACATAACTTAAGCAATGAAATCTGAGAACATATCAAGTGAATAATTGTTAATTTACTCAAATTAACATACTCACATACCCGCACCTACAATTACTGTGGTTTTGGACTCAAACAACCATTCATTCAACAATAATGTGTGATCAAACATCTACAGTAACAAACACAAGGAAAAGATGATTTGGAAAAATTGTTGAGGTAAAGAATGATAAAAAAGAAGAAAAGACTAGGAAGATTGGGAAGTGGGATGCCAAAGATACTAGGATGGAAAACAGAAGCGAATGAAAGAAAGCGTGTGACTGGAGAAGGCCAGAACGCTTTATCAGCGGATGTTGTTGATTTTGTTAACAGTCAAGTTCTGTTTACTTTTCTGGTGGCCTTCCCTATTAATGACAGTGATTAGACATGTCAGCTCACCACCAACGGCTGCACCCTTCCCCCTACAGCCCATGATCCCTCAGCAGCCTTGAACTCCAGGACGATCACATCTTCTTGGCATCTAGAAGCCATCTGGGTTCACAAAACCCGCCTCAGCGCTACACATGCAGCACCAGATTCTTATACGCATCCAAACTAGGAACGGTCATGACAAATATTTTGTCAACCGCTTGGCTTCTATTCCTTCTTGTGAAGCCACAACCACTATGACACCTCACTGGTCTAAAATCCAGCTTCACATAAATGAACATTAAACATGAAATATTAAAATAATATAAACATTTTACTTATTAAATTATGTGTTATGTACTTAATATTTTTTTAATAATATACATTTTATATGTATTATATTATATATGCATTTAATATATTATGAATATGAAATATAAATTTACTACTATATATTTAATATATCAACTATTATAGATATAGTTATTGTTAGGACAAAGTGTATATATTTATATATATATATATATATATATATATATATATATATATATAAATAAATAAAATTTATAAATTGAAAATCACGATTTTCCCACAATTCTGAATAAACAATTAAACAAAATAACATGTTACATAATGTTAACTGCTGCAGACCAATTAATAATGTTAATTTATTTGAATGAATTATAAAAAAAAAAATTAAAAATGGTTTGAATGAATGATTCAATGACTCACTCATATATTTTTCCATTTCTGGATGAATCAGTGTTTTTGAACGAATCTCTTGAATGAATGATTCAAATGACAAATCCTTTTTTTAAAACAGTCACTTGTCGACCACCTGGTGTAATCAAGTTATTTTCAAATGGTGATTTACTCCATTTTGATCTCTACTGTAGACATCAGTGTTTATATAGATCTATAACCTTTTATCCCAGTTCTTCTGTGATAATCTGAATGATTCTAACACAGACTCTTCAACCACATGTCGTTATTTCTGTCTGAGAGGCGGTTTCACTACGATACATGACAACTGCTCTCTGTGGGTCTGTGGCAGGGAGAACGCACATTTGAATGTTCGCTGTGATAGTACTTGTCAAAGATTTAATAGAAATAACAAATCATTGTAAAAATATCGAGTGGGTGTTTGAATCGAGATCTTTTAACGATAAATTCTGCACACAAACTTTTTTTGTGGATAATTGTGGAAATTTTCCAACATAACCAGTCAGACATGTTTTAAATGCTTGGCAAAATGAATGCTGGGTTGTCAGGTTGCCTTCATTAAAATTAAAAAAAAAAAAAAAAAAAAAAAAAAAATCACACTAAATGTGATTCTCAAAATGTAAATCAAAACAATGACATGGATAATGTCCACTATATGAAAAATACCCTCAGAACAATCATTCATTTACAATATGCTCAAAAGTGATTTTTAGATAGCCTATTGCATTAAAGAGTTGCTATCTTCTTATCTTAAAACTAAATCATATTTACCGTTTACTAAGCGAACTGATACTAAGAAAGTTGACAGTAGATATCTGTGACAGTCTATTGATTTTTATTTGGAAAGCAGGAGTCCGAAATAAGTATAAGTAAGTACCTAGTTCACACATCACTCCCACCAATCTGGTCGTCCGGAAGCATCTGTGTAGGAGGGGTTAAACTGGGAGAAGGGAAGGATAGAGGGAAGATGGAAAAGAGGAAGATTGAAGAAAAAAGAGGTAGGAACATGGAAAAGGAATGAGGGTAGACAAAAAGAAAGAGAGGAGACCGGTGTTAATCAGCAAATCACAAGCCATTTTTCTATCATTCTATTTCAAATCATCATTCAATCTAAGCGGTTTAAAAAAACAAATGATATTCTGAATGTGCTAGCATATAAGCAGATCTCTGCCTTGTACTTCACAAAGCTTAAACAAATGTGTTAAAATAAGTTCCAACAAAATCTTTGGAATGCAAGTGATTGCCACAGACAATAATTTGGACTCTTCCCTTAGTTCGTACAAACAAACAAACAAACAAACACAGTGTTTACAGTAATGCAACTTTCCTTTCCTTTAACTTTCAAACCAAGCAGCTTATTGTCGGTCAACGCAGTGACCCTTGTGAACCCGCAGCAAAATTTGCTTTGGGAATGTCTCGTGAAGATGAAAAAAATTCCCCTTTTCCTACTGAAATGACACAAAAATTTGCTGAGTAACAGTAAATATGACCACCCTTTAAGATCCTATACCAAATGGCACCCTTTGTTCTGTTCCTCGTGTGAATTTACTCTTTGCTGAATGGACTGCTGGGTAAAAAGTGTGCTCTCTGCAAAACAGCATACGGTAGTTGTAAAGTGGAAGCCTGTGAGCACCCTGCTGAAACAGAAAATGACCAATTAAGCGAGAAACCTAAATAGGATCTTTTCTGAATGTTGGTGGCACAAAGTGATTTGGCAGGCAAATGTTTTTGATAGATTAATTTGATTAAATAAATAGATCTGGACAATAAAATGAGTGTTACACTACCAATAAATTAACGAACAAAGAATCAGATTTCCGGAATGAGCATGTACGAGTTCAGTTTAGTGGAACTAAAGTGCTCCTCATCCAGGCAGATAAAGAAAACGGCTCAAGTTCAAAGTATACTTTGGTTTTAACTGGTACACAAGGGTCACGCAAATTTCCGCCGCCCGATACAAAGTACAAAGTACAAAGTATGCGCAGATCCTAAATGTGCAATTAATTTGTTTTGCAATAATCAGTTGTTCCTCAATGTAGCAACACTGGCCCAGGTCGTTGTTTCAAAGTAGAAAATTAAACTAAAGAGATGAACAACAACAACAAAATATCAGAGACCACAATAACAACAGATGGCCACAACAACCACAAAATATCAGAGACCGCAACAACAACAGACGGCCACACCGACAAGAGCTTTTGAGAGGAGGTTATAGCTGCACCTTTACTTTAAAAGAATACAAAGACATTTTTATTGGTCATCATAACTTTTTCATCATAAAAAAAAAAAGTTTCCTTTGAGCTTCAGTGTTTGAATGGCATTTTCAATGAATGGCATCACAGAGTTTAACTTGATTTTGGTACTGATTTTTGAATGGCATCTTACCAGTAAAAAGACACTGAACAGCACATTTGTGTATTTACCTGGAAAAGCTTACCCTGGTTAAAACCAGACCATTCTCAGGTGTTACTGAGTTATGGTCTGGCAAAGAGTCATAGACAAATCATTTCCAGGGGGGCGTCATCAACGGACGTCGCAGATGGACCTAAAACCAAATAGAGCGATGAAGGAGATGACGTATTCAGAGCGGCGGAGAAGGTTTTCCCAGGTGTCTGGGTTTTCCCAGGCTAGGAAAAGCTGGCAATTTCCCATTAATTTATTAATGTGTGAAAAGGCCTCATGTGTATAAGTATGTATGTGTGTGTGTCTGCCTGAGAAGCACGTAGACAAACAGAGTGAGCTGTCAGTTTATATCAACATTCAGAATTACTGCTGTTTGTCATGACCCATCAGGTATAGTATGTGTCCTAATAATGTGATATCAGATGACCGCTGACGGTCCAAAACACAGCAGGACGGCTTCATCCACAGATACTGCAGTCACACACGGTTTGAGCAGATTTAAGGCTTTTCAAATCAAGAATTATAACTATTGGTAACTATAACAATAACTATATAAGAGTCCACACTAACTAACTCAAAATAATGCTCTTTTTATTATAAGCTTTCTGCAGTTATGTTGTGTGTCGCTTTAAATGTTCAAGCTCTTTAGAACAGGTTGGATTTTGATTGGCTGTCAATGTTTTTATTTTTCATCGGCTGAAAAAAATAATCGTGATTTAATGCCATTGTTCCTCTGTGCCATTATCATTGAAATTGTGGTGTGGACTTCTTTTACATTAAGTTTTTAAAACGTAATCTTCTATTGCTACCAGTGGACTAAAACTAACTTTTTTTTTTTACCAACCATGAAACCGATTATTCCTTATTAAAGTTGCAAAAGTTATTCGGTCAAGAGCAATGAGTGATTGTTCTTTGTCTTTTGTTGTTTGATTCAAATTAAAAACACAAACAGCTGCAGACATATTACTGCAATATTTTAAGACATAACTGACTATGTTTACAAGGACATTTGCAAAGACATGGCAATTTGACATAATATTGTTTAAATATGTCTGTTCAAGCACAAGAAGAGACGAAAGAGAGTTCAATCCCGTATTCCTGCGCTGTTTGAGTCGTGGATTTCTGGGCGCATGCTTCGGATGTTAGAGCACAAAAAAGCAACTAACGAATTAAGTTCTAGTTATATTTAAAATGGCCATGCTTAAACTTTAAACTTTCGTAGTGATGCAAAACTGTCCCGTCAATGGTCCAAAAATGTAACCGCCCAACTGGGGATTAACACAGTTTCATATACTTAGCGAGTGTTCATTTTCGACCCTGTTGCTGTACCGTTATAGTTATTGTTCTTGGTGTGTCCTGATTTCAAAAAGAACAAGATCCATTTTATTATATCACTGGCAGATAAACCACAAATCTAACATCACAAACAAGGTCGAAGCATCCACACAAATCTGGAGAGAGTCTGAGGTGGAAAAATGTGAAGCCATACAAATATTTGGCTAACTGTGGTGAGGTGTTTATAATATAATATCAATGTTGGACTTCAACATAGAAACCTTAAACCTGGAGAAAACCATCTCACTGGGAAAAAAATATTTCTGGAGCAACACTAATCCAATAAACTCATAACAGCTTTAAGACACCAGACGAAGAACTTGGTGCTTTAAAGTTGGCACTAGTTTCTACAGACTTGTATTGTTGAAAGAAAATATTAAAGTCCAGACATCTAATGTTTTGTAATAATCCCACAACAATGTCTGTTGCCACACTGGTGACTAACGTTTGAAGCACATTTCATTTTGGTCAGCCTTAATGATCTTATCACCTCATAATTACAGCTTACTGATGTTTAACAGTTAAACCTAGACAACCAGCCTCTTCAGCAGCACATTTATAGACAAAACACACGCTGAGCTCATTTCTGCTGCAGCCTTAATGACGAAACGTATGTTAGTCAGACGTTCGGTTGTGGAGGACATTGATAGATTTGTCATAATATGACAGTTATTGTGCATCGCATACAGAATAATGTGACCATTGAAAGTTTCACTTTGTCTCATGGGAATTAATTAAGATGTGTCAAAGCCAGTCCCAAAGCTAAAACAAATTTATCCTAAAAAGACATTTAGCTAAAGTAGTACCACTGTCAGCAGATAACAATTTGATCGATGTTTGTTTATTTTTTGTTTAAGTTTTTAATGCCATGTTAGCATCAATATCACAATCCGTAAAATGTAAATGCTTATATAAAACATTTCAACTTGAAATGTCAACATAATATAGAACATCTCAAATAAATTCTGGTGAAAAATCTGAAATATTCCATGTAAACATGTTTCGGAAAAAAAACAAACAAAAAAAACCCATGTGAAAGTCTTGAGTGACCCTGTTGGCACCTAGTGAAGACGACTTAGCCACATCTTGATTTTAAGTTATGGAACATGCAACTTTTTATTTAATACTGTTTATTATTTTTATTTCCATCCCATTTCTTCTGCCACTTGTTATTGATATATAAGTCCATTAATGGTCTGAAATCCAAAGGTGGTATTTGACAGTCAGATATTTCTAGGTCAAGCGCAACCTTGGCAGCCTTGCCCACACTCTCATTACCAGTCAGGCCAATGTGACTTGAAACCCAGCAAAAGATAATATTAAAGTTTTTCTTCTTTGAAAGATCTAATTTAGTTAAAATTTCAACAATTATGGGGTTGGCAGTCTTTACGGATTCAAGTGCTTGAAGACCAGAGCTTGAGTCAGAGGCAATTAAAAAGTTCCATTTTTGACCCTTCTCAATATTTTCCAGAACCAGGAGTAATGCTCGAGCCTCAGCTGTGAAGATAAAGCCTTGGTCTGGAATGCAAATGCCATACTAGCCTTAACCATCTTAACCATCCCCTAGTCTTAAACATCTTCACCTCACATATTACAAGACGTTTGAGAGACAAGTCCTCTCTTACATCAAGGCTAGTATGCCAACTCACATGGATCCTTTACAGTTTGCATATCAGCCCAACAAGGTTGTAAATGATGCCGTCATTTACATGTTACATAGGAGCCACCTGGGCACTGCTGATGCATCTGTGAGGTCCACATTCTTTGACTTCTCAAGCTCCTTCAATATGATCCAGCCTCGACTGCTGTGCGAGAAGATGAGGAGAATGCAGTTGGATTCATCATTGGCCCTGTGGTGTAAGAACTGTAGAATAGTGTCTCCAATACTATCCTGAGTAATATGGGGGCGCTACAAGGAACAGTTCTGGCCGCATTTCTGTTTACCATCTACACAGCGGATTTCGAGGAAAATACTGACAACAGCTTCCTCCAGAAAAATGTTCAGATACGGTAGGAGGAGGAGTGACCACAACCATCTCCACGTTAACCAAAGAGATGGTAGTGGATTTTAGGAGGAACTGAGAACAAAATCAATTCCGATCACCATCAGGGGCATCAAGGTGGAGATGGGATCCAGCCACAAATACCTTGGTGTGCAGCTCGACAACAAGCTGGACTGGAAGAGCCACATGGAGGCGGTGTACGAGAAGGGTCAAAGCAGTCTTTATTTCTTAAGGAGACTGAGGTCATTCAACATCTGCCGTCCCCTAACGAGCAGTGTCTACCAGACAGCGGTGACCAGTTCTCTGTTCTTAGCTGTGGCGTGCAGGGGAGAGGGTGCCCATACAGGAGATAGAAACAGAGTCAACTAACTTATTAAAAATGAATTGTAGGAACAACTGAATTTGGGATTGTCTGTTGTAGGGACTGAATTTGAGCGAAGAACACTCTAAGTTGTGATTGATAATGAAAAATCCCTCACATCCACTCCATGCCCTGGGGTTGATTAACAACAGCACCTTTTTTTACAGACTGTCTGAGCGCAGCAATACTCCCTTGTGGAACCCCTAGTTCGTGATAGAGTGGTTCCTATTTGAACACGGACATTTTTATTAGAAAGGAAGTTGGAGATAAAAATGGGTAGGTTGCCTCTCAAACCGATTTCATGTAGATCGTTGAGAATACCATATCTCCAGGTGCTATCATAGGCCTTCTGTAGATCAAAAAATACATACAGCATGTTATTTTTAAGCTGTCCCGAACAAATGATTCCAGTCTGATGAGATGATCTAAGGTGCCTTGTCTAAAACCACACTGATAATCACCGATCTTGTGCTCTAACTCCAGTGTCCACACCATACACCCATTTACCATTCTTTCCATAGTTTTGCAGACACAACTGGTCAGAGCTATTGGCCGATAGATATTTGAATCACAGTGTTCCTTACCCAGTTTGGGAATGGGAATAACAACTGCTTCCTTCCAATATGGTGGTATGTCTCCTGTTCTCCATATGGTATTAAAGATTCCCAGAAAAATAAATAACACTGTGAGAGACTGTCAAAAACTAATAATGGATTATGTCAGATCGTTTGAGAGCACAGGAGAGCTCCTCTAGAGTAAAAGGTTAATTATATGGTTCAGAGTTATTTGAATGAAAAGTATAGTTCATATTCGCACTCTGCTAAATTCAGGTCGACAGTTTTCTGGTGAATAGTTTTTTTCCGAATGGCATTGCTAGAACGTTAATTATTTATTGGCTTGTGGTTCAAAGGGTGTCCTGATGTTTAATATGCCATACTTGAGGACCTTTCCCTCTGTTTTTTTATCTTTTGTATTAGATATACATTGTATTTTGAATTTAACAAAAATATTTTTTTTTGGAGTGTTAGTTGTTAGATTTGATACAAATCTTCTCCAGCTCTGTCTCATTGTATAATTTATGACTCTGCATGCTTGACATATTTTAAATTTAATTTTCATTTGTTGGATGCTTGAAGATCCTCTCTGCTTTTTTCCAATCTTTAATAGCCTTTTTTACAATTGAACCTTGGATTGGTCCTACAACTTGGCTTTGATAATGTCTTTGGTTCCATTTAATTTCCCATTTCCATAAGTATATCTGTGAAAAAGGTTTTGAAAAAGATAGCAGTTGGCTTTTTAAAGTTTTCATCTTGTTTGTATGTTGAAATTCTGATTTAATGGAGGTAATGGGGATTCCACATATCCCACATCATCCCATTTTGCCACGAGAAATCAAGTAAAAGTTCAGGCTCACATATCGTTATACCAATTGCAGAATTTGTTCCATGTGCCAGCAAGTAGGTATTTGTGCCATCATTGAAAAGGTACAGATCATTGTTATTAATACAATTTTCCTTTTTTTCATTTTGCATTACTATCATTACCACCCTATAAGTTCCACCATGGACTGTGACCATTAAGATCTCCTATAATTATGAAGGGGGTTGGTAGTTGGTCAGAAAGCTTATTTAGATCTTGAAATGTCACTGGTACGTCAAGAGGTATATGGAACACAGAGTGATCACCTTATGAAGGGTTAATCGTACCTCTACTGCTTGTAGATTAATGTCAATTGTGATCTGATTACAAATAACATAATGTCGATCTAATTTGATTGAGCCACCAGAAGGTTGTGTATGCTTGGACCATATGCATGAAAACTTACAAACTTTTTCAGAGACAGAGACCTGCTTAGTGTTAAATGAGTTTCTTGATGGTAAAAAGTTGAGAATCATGATGAGTCGTTGAACTTCTGCCAAATTTGCCTTATCACCACGGCAGTTCCACTGAATAATACACTCAATTGTTAAACTTTGGTCTTCACTTGTTTCGGTTTGTGTTTGACTAGAAGTTTGGGTGCATTGCATTTTCTTTTTTGTTGAGGTTTTGCTGATTTATTTCGGGTTTTATTTGGGTATGATCTGTCTGGCACTAAGTCACAGTACACCATACACTCAGGGAGCTTTTACACTGGGCTCGTTTGATGCGGTCCGATCCCGAGCACGATTGTTCCCGGCACCCCCCGCAGCGTTGGTCTGGTTTCATCCTCAACTTGATTCTATCGAACCCTGGTGCATTTGCGTGCATATTACGTCATCGCAAACGTGCACGGCGCATGATAGAAACAGAACGAGGATCAAAATATTGTGTTTTTTTATTTATTCTGTGCTATATATGCACAGCTGAGTGAACAACACAGTTTACTGTGCGTGTGTCGCATAAGTTGGCTTCTGTGTGTCGCATTCTGTTGCTTGCAAACGGACTCTTTTAAGGAGACAGTGGATTGACAGGATACCACAGAGGATGCCACAGAGGAAATTATTAAAATTATTAAAATTATAAATATGCATATTAAAACTAGTGTATGAAATGGCAAATGTAAATTATGTCATTTCATTTTTCATTTTGCACCAAACGTTGCTAGAATGGTAAAGTAAAATGTAAATTTAAATACAGAATGCAATGCCATTTTACATACTGCACTGTAATTTTGCATATTACATTTCAAATTGAATATTGCTACCCTTATGCTTCCATAAACTCTCGCTCGTATGCAAGGTAATTCATCAACACTATAATCCCTTACATGTGTTTTATTTAACTAACTACATCATAATCAGCTAACACGCATGCACAGGTTACTTTACTTCCTGAACAAGTGCGCACCTGAGTCCGTGTTGCTTGCACATTCACGCGAACCACACCACGGTTCGGGAGCAACCGAACTCAGACCACCTCCTCCAGGTAGTCTCGGGTTCGATACCCCAGTGCGCACCCGGGTCCCATGACAGCGTTCACATTAGCGATTTTTCATGCGAACCGTGCCCCGTTCCGAACTAAACTGCTAGTGTGAAAGCCCCCTCAGTTTGCATAGCAGCAAAGGCTTACTCAAACTGAAAAATAGGAAGCTTTTCAACCTATTTTCGAGCTTCTGCATAGTTCACTCTTTTAAGGCATGTCACTTTTTGAATTTCTTTTTCTTTTATCCATGAGGTTCTTTGATTAAGATGGACAGTCACCTGTGCAATTCCTGCATTTTGGTCATTTTGAACATTTTCCCTAATTTCCTTCCTCTACACAGTTATGACAAATATATTTGTTATTACATCCAGCGGAACTATGACCACACCTCTGACAGTTGAAGCATCTCAGAGATGATTTGGAATGAATATGCTGACAGTGACTATAGATGTCCTAAACGGATCCATTCAGGTGGTTGGGGTTTGCCGAAAGTCAGCATATGTGCCAATCTTTATTATTTGATCTCCTTTTCTGATTGAAATCCTCAGTCTTCACACTTGTAACACCTTCTTGTGTGAATTCTGTGGTTATTTCAGATCCATCCATCTCCTGAAGCTCTCTAGTTCAAATTATTCCTCTACTGCTGTTCACATTTGGGTGGGTGGCGGCTTTCACTGGAACACCAGCCAGTGTATTTGCTCTCAACAAATTGTCAGCATGGACTTGAGCATTCTACAAAATATGACCTGATCTCAACTTTTTTTTACATCCTTAACTATTCCTGAGATTTCCTTTTGAATTGCAAATAGGTATAAGTTTGTAAGGACCATGTAAGTTGAAAACGATTCTGAGAGGATAAACCTCTGCCAATTTTCATTTTTTTAATCAGTACACATCCAGCGTTTATGTCATCATCCGGATTCTGTTCCAATATTCATCTTTTTGAGGTTTGTTTGTTCTGATTCATCATCTTTGCTCCCCACCCACCTCGGAGACCAACCAGGGGATGCAGAGCCGCGGAACTCCAGCACATATGCATCAGGGATACAAGGATATATACTCTTGCAAGAAGAACTAATGTTTAAATTGCTTGATTGACCCTTTGCCACCACCTTCAGGGAAGAGAAATATATATGGCTGATTTAATTGCCAATGGGCACGTCATGACTGGTCGCTTGGTTGGATTGGGTTAGGGTTAGGAATTAGGAAATTTGGTGCTCAAAAAACATTTCTTATTATTATAAATGTTGAAAAGAGTTCAACAATTTTTTTGTGTGTGAAAACAGTGATTTTCTTTCTTCAGGGTTCTTTGATGAATAGAAAGTTCAAAAGAACAGCCTTTATTTGAAATCGAAATCTTCTGTAACAATCTTACTGACACCAATCTTTTGAACAGTAATATGTATGAATTCTTCTTGTATGTTTTTTTTTTCCATGACAAAATGTCACCCATCCAAAGTTCATGGAACTGAAACTAGACAGAGAGCTAGTGAGTTCAATTATGTCTCTTTGGACTGATTATCTCAGTCAATGGCTTTAGAGGAACTCATCACTCGTGACTAGTAAAACTCATCAGATTCCACACGCATTCTTTATACATCCCCAAAATCAGCATTTATACACTCACAAACTTCCTCTTAAAGCCTTGCCAAGATCATGCACAATATCCTGACCACCCTTCCCAGAGTCAATGGTTTTAAAATGAGGGTCTAAGAACCCCCCCAGGTGCCCACAAGAGGGTGCTAGGGGGTCCACAGACGATAAAAAAAAATAACAGTAAGAAATAAGACATGCTAGGTACTTAGCCTATAAATAGTAAGTAAACTGATTGCCTCTTTCTAAGTGTTTTTTTCATCAGTACTGTTGTCCTTCATTCGCTCACTGTCAGGCACTATTTTTTATTATTTATATTATTAACCATTTTTAAATGTTTAATGCGAGAAATGCTAGAGAAATAAATCAGACTTTAACTGAAAATATTCCTGTAATGTTCTAATATTGCACAAACAAAAATACTTTGTATTAAACAAATTATAATAGTACCTTTACCTAATATTATTAAATATTCTCCATATAACATTTAAATACTTTTAACTGCATTATTAAATTACTTTTTGTTTTTCTTGTTTTTGTTTTTATTTTATTGATGGATATTTCATACGTGTTACTGATTTTCTCTTGGAAACAATGTATTGTCATAATATTCACATTTACCATTTTCTGTGTTGTTACTGTTAACTAAAATAAATAAATTTTTGCCTTTTTGGACCTTAAAAAAAACGTGTCCGGCCAAGATTTCTAGATCGCCCAACATGTCCGGGATTCGGCTTTTGCTTTTTACAGTTGCCGTTTTTGCATTGCTTTAGGTCCCACCTTCTCGCACGCCACCATTGGTCAAACTGCATCTCAGTCATTACCCTCAGCACCATGAGAGCACAAGAGACAGAGCAGCGCTTGCTTGTCAACAGTGGCACATGACTCCTGAACAGCATCAAAAAAAAAAGCCCAAATGTAAATTCACAGATGATTTAAAGAGAACATTGACGTTAAATATAGTAGTCAACATTTAAAGTGGATCAAAAAAGTTAATCAAAGTTGCCCTAAGACAAGAACGGGTATTAAGGCTGCACAATATATCGAAATATCGCAAATGAATATCGATATGCAACAGCTTGCAATAACTGGGGTCATGACAAAGAGAAAAATCACTCACTGCTCTTGGCTCAATAACTTTTGTAGCTTTAATAAGAATCAGTATATATTTAATTCACACAGTAAAAACTAAGCAGTGTTTTATTTTTACATTTGATTATTCAGTTTCTGTCGTTAAATAAACAAGGTAGGCCTACCTGAAACCGCGGTTTACACTAATGCTAAAATAACACTTCTTATGCTACAGTAAAACACTGCTGTTCACTTTCAGAAGTTGTAGTGATGTTTTCTTGTCAAAAACAGATTGTGAAACACGTATTATATAATTTTAAATATATTTTAAGGATAATTTATGTTTATTGAACCACTGCCCAGAGTCGTCATTCTCTTTTCACCGGTTTCACCCCCAGGAAAGAGACTGACATTTCCAGACCAATGAAAACACATTCCTCCATACCAGTTAACTTGCACAGATATGCAGTTTAATTAGCCTTCTCAGTGGTGAAGCGAGTTTAGTGACAATACCGCAGCACTGCAGGGGATCCTGACATCACTGGACCGCTGCCCTGCCCCACTGACAGGGATTTAAACATCAGCGCACCTCTGCAGGGGTGATCTTGACTTTCAGTGCAGTGAATATCAAAGAATGACACATTCCTTTAGAAATTAATATATCCATGGGTATCTTAGATGCACATCAATTAAACACAAAAAGACCCCCACAGAAAGGGAGGGGGCATTTAAATCAACAGGGGTATCTGAAGGGCTTCTGTCAGCAGAACAGGATGGGATTGAATCTGGTCTGTGCCAGATAGCATGACAACAACATTTACTGCAGCACAGCGAGGGAGATTTGTAGAGCTGTTTATCAACTACAGGATCTCAGGAGATGCTGTTCAGCAAGAACAGGTGAATTATGGTGAACGTCTAAATGCAGTGCTTTAAGTCTGAGCTATTATGTTTAACTATGTGAGGAGATCCCAAAAAAATAAATAAATAATAATCTTAAAAAAAGAAAAGAAAAAAAGAACATGTATCAGGTAATGAACTCTTTACCAAACTATAATGATATCAACTAGACTGAAATCTAAAAGGTTATAGATCAATCTGACACCGAGACACTAACAAAAACAACTGTCTGCACATTTTGTAAAAAAAAGTCACTGTGAAGGACGTCATAGTTTTAAAAACCATGCAGTCAATCACACCGTTTGACCCTGATTGTATGCTTTGGGTGAAATTTTTGGGTGGGTAGGTCAACCACTACATAGCCGATGGCAAATATTTAACATGAGGACAATCATCATCGTTTGAGGTTTTTTTTTACTTTCTTTTATTTAAAGTGCAGATTGTAAGAGCAATGACATTTAGGAAAGCATGATATATCGGCATTGGCCGATATATGTTCATTATGATATCATTATCAGTGCAATAATAAAATGAGGCCGATATTAGGGATGGGGCCGATCCGATCCATTATCTGGACCGATACCAGCGTACCGGTAATTCAGGTATCAGATTTTCCCGATCCAACCCGCCGAGGTATCCGACATCCTTGAGCCATGTCTGCGCTCTAACCTTGTCTGCTGAAATGACTCAAAGTGATTCCCGCTGCCTAGTCTGCTAGCTGGCTGCAAACTGTGGAATGGATTTCCTGAACAGAGGCGCGGCTCAATTAGACAGAGTTATGAGACACGCCCCCGCTCAGGACATCCATTCCGCAGTTTGCAGCCAGCTAGCAGGATCGCATTGAGGCAGCATTGTGGCTAACCAACATGTTCGCTGTGTGGAAATACTTCATGCCCGTTTCACACATACTCCGTGTGCAGTGCGTATGCGGTGCGTGTTGCGGTGCGTATGCGGCGCAGGAGCAGCAAGTGCTCTTGTGCTTTCACATGTTCCGTTTGCAGTGCGCAACTGATCCACGGCTGTACCAAAACATTCATTCACAATTTTTGTTATTTTAATCACTATATCTATCAGCATCTTTTATAAAATAATATTAAAAATTGTTTCAGCATTTATTGTAACTGAGTTATGGTCTGGCAAAGCGTCATAGACAAATCATTTCCAGAGGGGCGTCACCAACGAACGTCGCGGATGGACCTAAAACCAATCAGAGCGATGAAGGAGATGACATATGCAGAGCGGCAGAGAAACATCTTATGTTTCTTAATATACAATAAAGAATATTGTTCTTTGCTCGGTTTTTAACAAAAAGGAAACGTTCAAATCGCTTAAAACAGACGCGACGGCGGCATCCATCTTTGTAATGTAGGCTACAAAATCTGCTTCAAAATCCCAGCGCTGTCGTCATAGTGCAAAGCCCGCCCCAACGTTTCTGATTGGTGCCTCGATTTCAACGGATTGGAAATGGGCTTGAATGAGCTCTTTGCCAGACTAACTTTCAGAGCAAATCTGTCACAGTCAAGCAAATCAAACATTAACAACAGGAAATCTGTGTAAACCGTATGGCACCAGACAGGGGTAGTCGACCTGGGGTATTTTATGTAGCTCACACAATGTTTTCTCTTCCAAATTGAAATTTGACTGCTGCCATTAAAACAATTTATAACGGAACATGTTTTCCCACTCGACATTATAAAAGTTGTAACGTTAGTGACAGTCGTAAATCGCGGGCTGTTTATTCCAGTGGACGCAAGTTGCAACTAAAACAATAGGAGGCAATGGCGCAACGCTACCCAGCAACAGCTCAGTTATGGGGCCCACTTACTTCCGGTAGTTTCGCCGGATTCATCTATAAGCTCCTGGAACGGGTCGCCGGACCGCACCCGCGTGCAGGTTGAAAGCTCTAACCTGTTAACATGGGTACGGAAAAAAAAAAAACTCACCGCATACGCACTGCAAACGGAGTATGTGTGAAACGGACGTAATGTTTTTGTCAATTTTAATTTAAAATGTTTGTGATTTTAATATAACTACATGGTTCAATATGTTACCACTTGCTTGAGCAACTTAATATATAATCTATATACAAGTAATGCATCGAATAATAATTTGTTTAAATTGTGTTTAAACGTGAATCCTGTACAGCATACGCACCGCAACACGCATACACACTGCACACGGAGTATGTGTGAAACGGGCGTTAAGCTTAATCCAGGTCATCTTCAGTGCCAAACCTCCTACTCACTAAAAAACAAACAAAAAAAAAAAACAGTAGGCTACAAAGTGCAGCTTAAGTTTGAGAACATCCTTGTAATTGTGTGCTTGAGACATTTCAATGGTGAGACTTTTGTTTTTGTAATCAGGCTTTTAAATTATATCAAATTTGATTTAGATTTATCGGCCAATATATTGGTTTTCAAATATATATTATAGGTTATCGGTATCGGACAAAATTTTTATATCGGTGCATCCCTAATAATAAATAACCACCAGTGATAAATTCTCAGAAGATGAACAAGATCATTGTTCAGATTAAAATACATACATTTAATGGCACAATGTTTTTCACACAAGCAATAAACGAGGTTAAACCAGTGACTTATCCAAACAATATCAGAGCTAATAAAGATTGATGCCAATAAATTAAATGAGTATGTCACTGGATCCTTCTTTCATAAGAAACCAGTGACATGACACCTTCCTCTTATGCAAGGTGTGAAACCCTCACAGTTTACATTACGGCAAACCAACAGGATCTCAATTATGCTTGTCCTATAAGGGTGGTTTATTGAAAGAATCTCAGTCAGAGGCCAATAGGCCCTAAGTGTTATTCAAGGTTTTTACTAAATACAACTATAGAATTCCATTCTTTGGGGTCAAAATGACCCCACATTGAAAATGAATGGGAAAATGAAAAAAAAAAAGACTTTTTTATTTTGTTTGTCAATTAAATAAAAGTAAATCCATTATAAATCAATTATATGTTCTACATATAAACCAAGGTCTGGTCCTAGAGCATAAATAAAAAGTGACACGAACTTTCTATCTCTCTCTCACACACACACACACACACACACACACACACACACACACACACACACACACACACGTAGTGACTGCAACAGAGAGCATTTTTACAGAAATTGGCAAATAAAACAAACAAAACTGGCATAAATCCAAAAAAACAAACAAAATTTTTTTTTTTTAAATCAAGGTCTGGTCCTAGAGCATAAACACAAAGTGGAACGATCTCATACACACACACACAGACACACACAAACACACACATGTATGTGACTGCAACAGAGCATTTTATAGAAACTGGCAAATAAAATCAACTAAACTGGCATAAATCGGAAAAATGTCACATATGCAACATGAAACAAGCATGAAGTACAATTATCAGTGTTTTGCTTGTTCTTTCACTTGTTTATTAGCCATGTGGTTTATATAAAAAAATTGTATTGTTCTGTGTACCCTTCACTCCTGTTCATTGCAGTTTATTGGTGCTGTTGTTTTGTATTATATTGGTTTATTTACTTTTTAAATTTCATCTGAAAAATACAGATTTTTTATGTATTTCAAAATGTTTAAATATATATTCACAAAATATATATATATCAAAGTTGTGAGCATAAAGAAAAACTGCAGAGCATCAAGAAAAATGAAAAGTGAAAATGAATGAGTCTCTATGGACCTCTATTGGATACATATGTGGTCATTGCACTTTAATTCCTTGACTCTAAGAAAAAAGTTTTCGACTAACCACCAGGTGGCAGTATTCTATCCCTAACACATAGAGCAATGTCCAAAAACTATTTAGATTTAATTAGGATGATCATTTAAGGGATTTTTTCTTTAAAAAATCATTTTTCATGTGCCAATTTATGGCCTAGTTATGTATTTGTGCAGTAAATAGGTAAAAAATGTTAAATTCCAAAAAAACAGCATAAATGTATAGTTGAGAAGTAAATAAAAAAAATGATAAATAGTTTTCCATATAAAAATGTATATTTCCTTATGCAATCGCTCTTTAAATGTTTGGGGTCATTTTGACCCCAAAGATATTAAATGTTATCCTTTTTTAACAGCGATTAAGGAACAATTAACCAAAAATGAAAATTCAGTCATTATGACTTGCTTTCTTCTGTGGAACCTAAAAGAAGATATTTTGACTTTTGAGCAATGTTTCTGTTTGATCACACAATGGAAGTCAATGGTTATATATCTTAAATATGTTTTATCCACAGAAGAAAGAGTCATACAGGTTTGGAACGACACAACAGAATTTTCATTTTTGGGTCAACTATCACGTAAACCGCATTGCCGGAACAAAAAGACAGTACCAGCAAATAAAGGGGCTATATGTAGTTTTTAGCGGCCTCTAGCGGTGATGTTTCAGATTGTGACCAATTTTTACAAGAGCACTCGTGCTCAAACTCATAGGCAATACCGTCTATTACGCAAATATCTATGCGAATACTCGACGGATTCGGCGAGCACTGAGCTTGTTGGAATCGTCTAGTCGAGCTGAAAAGAACCATAGAAGTTTCTAAGTTTTTGGTGGTGTTTTCGCAGAGATATTAGCCGAAAACCATCGGGCGCGCTGCAAAATTGCGGACGCCGGTGACGTCACGATCTCAGAAGAAAATCTCTTGTATCTCTGGAACGCGAAGACCCAGAGAGCTCAAATTCGAGGGAGGAGTCGTCTTGGGAATATATTCATCAAAGATTGACCGAGATATAAGCCGAAAAACGTGTGCCTTTGACCGGACGTAACTCCCTGACCGTCTACAAAAAGGAGAGAGGCTCGGGAGCGTGCTGGCACGTCACATCCGATGGATTTCGCGCGGTAAATCCGACCCGTAGCCTTCACATAGAAATAGGAATACTGGCCTTCAGAGGTAATAGCAAAACTCGACAAGTGTATCATTGTAATGTGTGATTACAACCCCTTCACACACAGGCAATAAAAAAAGGATTTTTTTAGTAGAAAAGTTACATATAGCACCTTTAATGCCTTATTTTGCATGACCATATTCTACATCTCTTAATCCAACCTAAACTTAACAACCACCTTACTAACAATCAATAAGCAGTAATTAGGAGTTTGAGGCAAAAGTCAGCTAATAGTTAGTTAATAGTAAATTGGACCCTAAACTAAAGTGTGATCATAAATGTTTCCTCATGAAAAACTGAAAGAGACAAAAAGAGAAGAGAGAATCAGAAGTCGTGTGAAAAAGACTGAAATAGCGTGAGCGAGAGTGTGTGTGATGGCATATTTTTCACTTCAATAGATTAAAATCTCATTTTGTGAGTGATCAGATGACTGAGAAAAAGAAAGAAGAATCAAAAAGAGGAACAAAGACCTTAAAACCATCTTGTTTTTCAGAGCTGCGTTACATAACGTTTTGTGACCATCAGCCTGCTGGGGTGTTAACATGCTCTCTCAGCTTCACTGTTTAATTACATGCTTCTCCTCCCTTTCCTTAGTTAAGCTGTCTGCTAAATCAATACAGTTAATTGGCAATTTATTAAAACAATCCACTTATGGGTATGTTTGGATTGACAAGTGAGCAATGACCTCTGCGGACAAATGCTGATTCTAAGATTAAAAAAAAAATACTATAACTATGAGGATTCATCGCCTTTAACTTCTCTGTACAATATTTAGGCAAATCAAAACCAAGCACAACAGATTTGTTTAAGCAAAGGATTCCTCCCAAATCAGTCTTCTGCTGCTCGACAGATTGTGCTATAAAATACAGCGGAGTTCCTCTGAGCTACATTGGGTTATCTAAACTGTTTATGCAGCCCTGGATGTCTTTCTGTAGACATATAGCCTACTTTTAAAGGTTATAGGTTTAAAAAGAGTACTATAGAAGCAATTATGCTCTCAGACACATGCAGCGGAGTAAAGCATTTAGTTACTGTATTAAAGTATCTTTTTGCCTATTACTTTGTAGTTTTACTGTAGCATTGTTTTTCAGATTAACGAGTATGTGAACTTGACACGTGTCCTAAATCTCTGCAAACATGGCATTTGTATGCTTTAGTACAGTCAAAAAATGGCATTCAGCTTAAACATTATTTTATTTATCCGCTATACTGTAGAGAGCTTTTTGAAGGATATGGGTTACTTATGCCCTTTTTGAGCACTTGGGATTAACTGATCCTTGAGTGTTTGTAGACGTTTAAGAGGCTGTTGTGTCCACCTTGATATATTGCAATTTTGAGGTGTTCAGTTATATTTTGATTTTAGAAAATAAATGTGTGATTGCTCTCCACACAAAGTAGCCTTTTTTTTCCACTGGCATGTCTCTTAGGTGTTGAGGACTAGTGGATCTTTGAGCCAACATTCAGTACAAGTAAAATACTTAAGTAGCCTACTTGCTTTTTAGAAAATTAGATCAACCACACATTTATCAAATACCCTGATGAAATATTGAAGGCACAGCACTTCAGCACAGGCAGGAAACCATGTCCCTGACTTTATACTATATCTCGTGGATGGATGGATGATTTAGGAATCATTTACAAAAACACCAAAAGCACTGTGAATGACTCAAAAGAAATATAAAAGATCATAAAATCCATATTTTACAATGCACCATAAAAGACGGAGAGCATAGGTTGGCTACATAACCTCCATCCTCTATGCATAACTGGAAGATTCATGAGGGCATGATTTGCCATTCATACTTCAGCGTTCCCACACTGCATGATGAAAGAAAAAATGGAATTTCCAGTCATTCATAATTTGCTGGGTAAAATTAATTTCATAGAGATTTCTGAGGAAGATTTAAACATGCATGTCAGATAGCAAGCTTTTACATTACTCTATGATTTTTCTTAGTGTACAAATGTTTCTACCCTCAACACACAGACCGATGTTATGATGGCTTGTGGAAAGTTTAACCATACAAAGATCAACATCTTGCTGATTTAATTTTTCAGAGCCAAATATTATAGACAAATGCACTACCGCTAAAAAGTTTGGGGTAATGATTAATACAGCAAAGATGCATTAAAAATATTAAAAGTCACAGTAAAGAAAGACATTAATAATGTTAGAAGTCATCACAATTCCCTAATATTTCCAGATGTTCCAAGACCGTAAAACATTTATACCAACACCACTGACTTTAATTCTTACTGATTTGCTATTCAGCGATTTATGTAGCACCAATGTCTTACAGGGACAATAATCTAGTAGAGTATCTTGGTCAAGGGCACAACTGGGAGAGGTTAAAGTCAGCCCAGAAACTTTCAGTTAGCAGCCACTAGACTTCATCTACACCGATTTCCATTGAAACACCTGACAGTTTTGAAATCACTTAAGGAAAGCTTGCACCAGTTACCAAATCCATATTTAATGAGGCACAAACTATGTCCAGGTTGTATCATAAATGATGATGTCAGGCATGAACCTGCTCTTCTTCACAATCTTTACCATATGTCACCTCTTCTATCAAACTATTACTAACCTTGACATACTTAAAGATAATCAAGCATCCCTTTATTTAATCAACTAAGACAAGAACGTTTAATATTCAAACTCTCATGTCACCATACTGGAACTGGATACTTTACAGAAAAGTACATTTCTCACTATTTGACGGGGGAAATGATATAATTAATACTTTGTTGTGTTTGGCTTAATTAAACGTGGCGTTTTAATGTCTTCTAGCATTATTTAATCTTAATTAAGTGATCAACCACGTGTGTTTAAGCATGTGCGCAGCCTAGAAAACAGAGAGATTAACCCGCTCCCTGTCACTTGTAGTTCTTATAAAAATGAAGAAAAAAAACACACATCTCAAACCAGACCGGTTGAAAGCACGTAGTCCTTTAAAAAGATCCAGTGACTCAACATCTAGCCTACGGCACAGCTCAACACAGACAGATCGATAGTGCGGAACGTTATCCATACCTTAAAACCAAGTCGTATATACACACATAAACCAGAGAACAAGAAAAAATGTAAGTGTTCATATAACAGCGTCGTCTTTATTGTATGCAGTCAAGCCGGTTAGAAGTCAGATTCTGCATAACGTTAGCTGTATCGCATCGCTGGGACTGGAATGAGGGGTTGATGGGATGCGACTAGGACATTTTCCGTTATAATAGACATGAAGAAAAAATATATTTATATTTACAAGTATACCACTTGCATCACAAAATCATACACAAAATACATTATTACTCACCTTTCAGGGAAGATAAATAAACGTCGTTCTCTTCTGTAATTTCCTCTTGTGTTCTGTCGCGCTACACGGAGGGTCCTACTTCAACACTACTGAGGGTCAATACAGAAACAGCGACTTTCTCTGTGCGACAGGAATGAGTCTTCTGACTACACGGGCTTACATATGATTAGCAGGAGGCGAGTAGAATGGGTTTTTTACCCTCTGTTATATACCAACACACGGACGTACACACACAGGGGCACTGTGGCATTTCAACGCATGCTCATCACAAACCCTGACGTCGCAACGCTCACAAGCCTTGTGACTCTCGGCCAATAGAATTGTTCAGAAGCGATGACGCAGCACTCCAGTCACCTCTTTTACAACGGTATAGTTCCCGCCCCTGTGATTCCATAAGTCTGCTGAATGCATCCTCCTTCACACGCCCCCTATGCCTCACAGGACCAACATTTCATCCAAGTGTGCTTTTAACAGCAAAGATGGCGCTTTCATTCTCTTTTTCCCCCTTAGAAGTAGGCTATCGAACAGACATATTTACAACATACTATATGCAATTATACAAATAGATTAAAACAAAATTTAGAGGCGCTAAGAGACGGAAAATATATGTAAACATTTATATGAATGAACATAAACATTCATCTAACGTTATTAAATATAAATAACGATATGTTAATAAAATAAGCACATAGTTTTTCACTCAAGGCCACCCGTTTTCCCTATTTTTTACAGTCTATGGGTGTTCCTCGACGCCCCCTGTCGGTCTTCAGACTGAACTGCGTCATTACTTAATTGACCTACATTCGGTCACCACCACATTATGATAGAGCACCAATGATATGAGCCGCTTTTTTCACATTACAAAATGAGTAGGAAATCATCTGTTTTTAAACCTTGTGCTATTTGAGTGCAGTTTTGAAAAAAACAACGTGACCTGTTTTCCATTGTCATCATTATTAAACATTTTCATTACAAAACAAATTATATAATCAGTGAACAACCCAATAAAATAACATGTAATGCAGACACACAGGGAGGTCACGGAGGGACTGTTATTTTTGCTCAACAGAGGGGCTTGAAGAAGTAGAATAGATGAAGAGTTTGTGGTGTTATTCAGTCACTGTGTTTTTGCTAAGCTTTTAATGAGGGGTTTAAGAGAGCAGCACCAGTGACTAAACTCACTGACCATCTAATCTGAACACATAAAATAGCACCACTGAATAAATACAAAACTTGTTTTAGGTGCTTTTATTATATATGTCTACTTTATCATGGCAAAACCAAAGGGCAATACAGAGCAACGTCACTCAAATGGCGCTTTTACACTACACAGTACCAGCTCGCCTCGACTCGCCTTTGTTTGATTTCCCGTTGTGTAAAAGTTGTACCTGTACCCAGAACCGTTGAAAAACAGGTACGACACTCCCATAGACCGCCATAGGAACTTTGTAATGCGGAAGTAACTCGTGTCGTGGAGCAGCCGATAGTTCCAAACACTGATAGTTCCAGCACTGAACCCCATTCATTTTCAGTGTTTCCGAAGTACGCTCGCTGGTAAGTTGATGGAATTATTATTTTTTTCATTTCAACGCATTAGCCCTCCTTTCATGAATCTGGTCAGTAGTTGTAATTTATGTAGCCAACTTTAATTAATGTTTATTGGAAGATAATAGTTAATTGCAGCTAGCTTATGTGACCAACACTTCACTAACGTTAGCTACCAGTCAGAAATGTGTAAATTCAATACTGAGGTCATAGTTAAATGTGATGTTGTTGCACTACATTGTATTCAGAGTTTTTTTTTTTTGTCAACCCTATTTACATACATGAGGTGGTCAGAATATTAGAAATAAATACATCTGGATGTACAAAGGACAGCAGCACCCCCCACAAATAAGACCTCAATGATATAACGGTGTAAATTAATTTACACGACAGTATAAAAAATCCTGAACATCGTAGAAAAGCAGAATGTTTGGCTGAACTTTATACGGTATCATAATGCAATAAAAATATTCAATTATCTTTTCCTAATTTGCATAATTTGTTGGATGAGCAAAATAATCATCCAGCTTCTTCCATAATGTTGTTGTGTAAAAATAACAATTTGAATAACAATAGTCGTTTGTATATAGGTATAGATATTTTTTAGCTCATTTAATTTTAAATTATGTACAGGAGTACAGTCAAAATGACAGAAATCATGACAAATGTCCAAGTAGGTATTGACCTAACTGTAGGTGTGTACTCTCACTTGTGTAATCTCAACCTCATGAAAATGTTTAGGAAACATAGGCTTTAAATGTGTATTTAATCTAGCGTTGGGTTTGAATGCTTTTGTTATCAATGTATGGCTAAGCATTAGACTGATTCTCGATTCACCAGCAGCTCTCCAGATCATCTACAGCTTCGGTGGCAGAATGTAATGGCTATTGTGAACACTTGTATACAAGATTCCTGATGGCCTGCTTTCTGCCATCTTTCTCTCCCTGTAGGAGTCGAACGAGTTTCTTTGAAGACAGAACATTCAAGGAAAACTTACCTACCCTCTCCCTAGATATAAATCTATAATTAAATGTTTTGTTGAATGCAGCTGGTTGCCAATATTACATTTTTTTTCTTGTATTTTTAATCAAATAAAAATGCAACTTTGGTGAGCAGAAGAGACTTAAAAAAAACCTTACCGATCCAAAACTTTTGACTGGTAGTGTATATACACATTGTTCTTGAAACTTTTATGTCAATAAAGCCCTTTGAATTGAATACAATTTGTTGTGTGTTTTGAATTTTGAGGGAAAGGGGACTGCTCCCATAAGGTATAATACATTTATAGTATTTACTGTATATAATTTTCTTGTGCTTCTATGGTCATAATTACTAACATCCTTTAACACACACACACACACACACACATATATATATATGTAAAGTATAATTTATTCCTGTGATCAAAGCTGAATTTTCAGCATCATTACTCCAGTCTTCAGTGTCACATGATCCTTCAGATATCACTCGAATATGATGATCTGATGCTCAAGAAACATTTCTCATTATTATCAATGTTGAAAACCGTTATTTACATTTTTATTTCAGGATTATTTGATGCATAGAAGGTTAGAGTTGAGCCGGTACTGGTAATGGAAAAGCGCCATAAATGAAAAAAACTTGGTATGTATTGTCTAAATGTAATTAGAGGTTTGAAGCCTAATCATTTTGTTACATTAAGCTGGCATGTCTGTGATGCACATAAA
This sequence comes from Meda fulgida, assembly GCA_030578275.1. Taxonomy (NCBI): domain Eukaryota; kingdom Metazoa; phylum Chordata; class Actinopteri; order Cypriniformes; family Leuciscidae; genus Meda; species Meda fulgida. The sequence goes on along the minus strand of CM060623.1, from coordinate 14,753,814 downwards.
ATAAAATAAACAGAGTCATTATTAAATATGATACACTTACAAAGGGAGTATGTCTAAAAAAATCAACATGACTAGCTTTGTACTGCCCCCTGATGGTGTGAATAGGCATTGTTATATAAAATGAAAGATGCATTTGGTATGCAAAAAGCAGCTTCTTCATATAGTATTTCCCTAATAAGATAAATAATTGCAAATGTATTGTTCAGTACATCCCAAAATGTAAGCCTGAAAATAAAAAGCACATCAAATGCATATCCTACATTTTTTTATCATACACCGCATTAGTAATCGACCAAGGCTACTATTTTTTTTTCTTTCAGTGAGTAGGCCTACAGTTTAAAAAAAGTTAATTCCCATGGATACGAAATGATATGCCAATTTGCTGTAAGCAGCAGAGAAGGGGAACAAAAGCATCGTCACTTTCTCTAGAACGATCTTTTCTCAGATTGACCAGAGTGACACTGAATTTTGAAAATAATTGGAACGGCTTTGTAAAAGAAAGAGTAGGCTAACCATGTAGGCCTTCATAATTTATAGGTCATGCAACATGCAATCATAGCTTACAGGCTACTGTAGCATATCAGTAATTTGTATAAATAAATTTACAGTCAATAAGTAAAATGTTAAAAATGTAATATAGTTATTTCAGTTTAAACAATTATGTCTGCATTTTAATGCTTATTTTATATGAATTCCATTGTATTTCTACATTGTCTAAAGTTTTAACAATGACATTCTCGCTCAAATACTTTTTTGGTAACACTTTATTTTACAGTGTCCTTGTTACATGAAGTTACTGCAGTAAAAGCTATAAACGAATGATCCTAACCCGATAGTAAGTACATGTAGTTAATTGCTATTACTCAGTATTAACTACACTGTAACACAGACAACTTAAAATAAAGATTAACCACATTTTTTAATCTCACCCGGCTGGCTGTAAATGGCATGAATCAATAAATGTATTTCTGCTCAGAAATACACATACGGGCAGTGATGTCACTCCTGGAAATAGCAGGTGAGAGGCAGACCTGAACAGACGGGGAAAGAATCGGAAGTAGTGCTGTCATAATACACGAACAAGAGCTAGACAGTGTTGACTTCGTCGTCTTCCTGGTTATTTACGAGTTCAAGTAGCTAATCTATGAGGTTAATTGATAGATGTAGGTTAGTGGGTCTAAAGGCCTCACA